>JBBPBX010062304.1:5130-20870 GCA_038048925.1 Garcialebias charrua | reverse complement strand
TGCGTAAACCGATTTTTGACGTAAGTCGGAAAAAACGTACTACACCATATACATGTACAGTACTGTATTACCAAGCACTTAGCCTATCCTAACACAGTACCCTACATAATTATCAAAAAACACATACGTTTGGGAGCCATAATGAAGGGCAAAAAGAGTGCCTACTGGGATGCTAGTGACGCCGTCTTCCTCTGTCCATCTGCCATATTCCATTTACGACGTAAAACCGCGTTCACAGTACAGTACAGTATTCCTCCGCCGCTGCACCGCGTACAGTACAATACTGTATTCAGTACCTTGAAATAGGAGACAATGTGTTTTCAGACCACATGCCAGTCTGGTTTCAGTTCACCCTCCCCCATGTAACTCCTAAGACATGCATTCCTGCACGTAAATGTAGGAATTTTAACCATTTAACTGCCGCACGTTTCACTGAAGTTTACAACAATGAAATAATAATTCAGCCCCCAATGTTCCTCTCCACCACTGAGGAGCTGACATCCCAGTTTGACTCTGTTTGCTTGAAGGTTCTGGATCATGTTGCTCCTATGAAATCTAGAAGACCAAAACTCAGAGCAGAACCATGGCTGAATGACGTGACCAGAGCTGTTAGGCAGTAATGCAGGAAGGCGGAGCAAAAATGGAGAAAAGACAGACTGCAGGTTTCTTTTCAAATGGTAAAAGAGAGCTTGCGCAGATATCAGAAAGCAGTAAAAACTGTAAAATCCCAATACTTCTCTGATATCATTGCTTCAAACTCTCGCAATCCTCGAGTTCTGTTCTCCACCCTAAACTCTGTTCTCCACCTCACTGAACAATCACCCCTGGAAGCCTCGACTGAGCTGTGCGAGAACTTCCAACATTTCTTTTTGGATAAAATTACGACCACCTGGGCTCTCATTTCTCCTCCAACTCATGATCCATCCATCCCACCTCAATCTGTTGCTGTATTTGGCCATTTTGAATCAGTCTCTCTGTCCTCTCTTGAGCAGGTCATGTGTAGCCTGAAACCATCTGGTTCCCCCTTTGATGTGGTCCCCCCTCGGCTCCTAAAGGAGGTTTTTCCCACTCTAGGTCCCTCCATTCTCTCTATTGTAGATAGCAGTCTATCCTCGGGTGCGATGCCAAAATCATTAAAACATGCTGCTGTTCAACCTCTCCTGAATAAAACAAACCTTGACCCTTCAGTAGTATCTAACTTCAGGCTTGTCTCCAGACTCCCATTTGTATCTAAACTTCTAGAGAAAATAGTTGAGTCCCAGTTGAAGTGCTTCCTGGAGGATCACGCTATCCCCGAGCTATTCCAATCTGGCTTCAAATCTCTCCACAGCACTGAGACAGCCCTACTGAAGGTTTTTAATGACATCTTCTTATTCACAGACACTGGTGACTCTGTGCTGCTTGTCTTATTGGACCTCTCATCCGCTTTCAACACCATCGACCATGAGATCCTCATTGCTAGGTTGGAGCAGTGGATGGGCATCACAGGGTCAGCCCTAAATTGGTTCAGATCCTACCTCTCTGACAGATCTTTTTGTGTTTCCATCAATGATTTTAGTTCTGCAGTGGCGGCTCTTAAATGGGGGGTTCCGCAGGGGTCCATCCTGGGTCCTCTCTTATTCTCCTTATACCTGCTGCCACTTGGTGCTATTTTCCGGAAACACAACATACCCTTCCACTTCTACGCCGATGACTGTCAAATTTACCTTCCCCTAAGACAAAATGGTACATGCTCTATTCAACCTCTGCTCGACTGCCTGGCTGACATCAGGGACTGGATGGCTTTAAATTTCTTAAGTTTCAATGATAAGAAGTCTGAAGCCATATTGTTCCTTCCCAATGACACAACCTCGAACCACTGCATCAACCTTTCTGCTCTACCCCTGTCTGAAAAACAAAAAGTCACAAATCTGGGAGTGATAATGGATCCGTCCATGAAACTCAACAGTCATGTAAACATGATCGTCAAATCCTGTTTTTTCCAGCTGAGGCGACTGTCTAAGCTGAAGCCCATATTATCAAAAAATAACCTGGAGACAGTAATTCACGCATTTATTACATCTAGGCTTGATTACTGCAATTCACTTCTGCTTGGCGTCAGTCAGGCCACCATTGCACAATTACAACTGGTTCAGAACGCAGCAGCCCGATTTTTAACTAGTACACGCAAAACAGAGCACATTACACCAGTCTTGGCTTCCCTGCACTGGCTACCAGTTCATCATCAAATCCAGTTCAAAATTATCATGTATGTCTTCAAATCACTGAACAGTCTCGCCCCCACCTATCTCTCAGATCTGATACACCATATGTCCCTCCACGTGCTTTGAGCTCAGAGGACCAGGTACTCTTAATAGTTCCAGAAACTCGCCTTAAGCGCAGAGGTGACAGGGCGTTCTCTGTAGCAGGCCCAAGACTCTTGAACGAGTTACCGCTGCTCGTCAAACAGGCCCCCTCCCTCGCAGTTTTCAAATCCCGGTTAAAAACTCAATACTATTCTGTTGCTTTCAACACCAGCTGATTTTGTATTTGATCGTTTTATTTATGATCTGCAATGTTTTTATGTCTTTCGTGTTGTGTGTGTTGCCTGTTGTTTGTTTGTTTGTTCAGCACTTTGGTTTGGACTTGTTCCTGTTTAAAGTGCTTTATAAATAAAATGGCATGGTATGGTATTCTTCCGCCGCTGCATCACAATGTTTATAATGTAAAACTGCGTAACTTGAAACAAGGCTTTAGTAAATGGGAGATGCGTTGTAACCACGAAACGTCGTAACTTGAGACCGTCGTAACCCGAGGACTACCTGTATGTATTTATTAAAAAAACATGCAACAGTTTTCTATAAAGCTTTTCCACAGAAACCCATTTTGACAAGTCTGAACGATCCCCATGGATTCATATAATGTCACATAATGAAGATACATCGTCTGTGTTTTTTCTGTAAGATCCAAGCGTGAGGATGTGAAACCACCTCGGTCCATTTACGTGACGTCTATTAGCCACAGAGGTGAAAGGAAATATCTCTGTGGGCGACTGAACCGAGGCAGTTATTCAAGTATGAAGCATCAGAACTCAAATAAACCTGACGTTTGCATGTTTCATCTGGAATATTTAGAGTTTACTGTACAAAATGACAGCTTATGATGATGGACACGAGGCACATGGAAAAGCAGTTACTAACGCGGGCTGAGCAGCAGTGGTGAACCCAAATGTGGAGGCAGAAAAAACAATGTCAGAACAGACTGTTTGTTTTAGAAACACAATCTTTTTAACAATATGTTATATGAACACTTTTTGGCCAGAAGGTTTTCTTGGTTTGCAATCATAACAAAGTGGACAAAAAATAAGCAGTGTCTGCACTCGGGTGGGCTTCTCTTATCATTTTAAATGCATTTACTTCATCTTCAAACAGCTAAAAAGTTATTTGTCTATTCATGCCCTTCACAATAATAATAATAATAATAAATTAAAGAATAAATAAATGAGCTCAGACTAAATTTAAAAGTTACAATCCATGATTTATTACAGAAAAGAGTGATATCCAAAGTATTTTATGTTACATTTGTTTCTTTTACATTACATTTAAATGTTTTTACATGTAAACAGGGATGAAGTAAACAAAGCTCTTGGTACAGTTCATATCACTCTATTAAACATTTAAATCTATGAGCTGACAATGCCACTGTGCTTCCACACCAACTACATCAGCATGATCCTATTAGGAGGCATGGCGTACGACAGAAAGCTTAATCCCTCCGCAGGCTGCAATGTTTTCAGGTATGTGCAAGCTCACGCCATTATTACTTATGATACAATACTCATATTGTGCTATTGCCAGCGGTGGAAGGCTTCCTACCACTGTGCAGCATTTGTGTGGTGGGTGAACGGATCCAGATGGAAATGATTAAGAGCAGGGCAAGCCAGAAACCCAAGGTCATGCTGTTAGTCATTCATAAAAATCACCTCCTCCCCCTCAGGTTAAATACTCGAGCTGTTTGGGGGTTAAACGTCTTTACAGCTCCAAGCAGAGGTTTCACGTCCCAGGTCCAACATCGCAAAGTCCAAAGTGTTATTTTAAAAAATACTCCTTCGGTATAAAACCCAGCCGAGACTTCAAAAATGGTCAACACAGGAAAAAAATAACATAAAATAAGACGTGATAGAGTTTAAGACACTGGCAATAACTTTACAGATGTGGCTTGTTTTGCTAAAAGCAGCTGTTAAGACATGCATACTCCACAAATGTACCAGCACACCTACATCTGCATCTGTCCAAAGAAACGACATTCAAGAATAACAACATGCATAGATTGTTAGAGTTCACATAGCAGGGAAAATATTCTCAACTAGTAGCTTAAGTACTGGACTAAGATTTAAAAGTGATGAAACAATAAGTGGTTGGACTAAACATGACCTGAAAATGAGACCTGCTTCATACGGTCTCCATGAAGTGCACATTGTAGGATTTTTAATCTGCTATAACACGCAAACGGCAGCATCGCAACACAACAAACAGTGCATAAATAAAAAGTCAAATAACTTTTTTTAAACTGTGAGTCTGCATATCAGTCATGCAAAAGCACTGCAGTGCAAAAATATTTTTCTACAAAAAACACAAACAAACAAACAAAAACAGTTTCATTGCGTCGTAGAAAACATGATAAAAATTAGCTCATCTACAAACATTCAGAGGACACCTGAGAGATGTGGACGGAACATTACCTGTCTGAGGTGAGAACGTGGAACCTGGTTTTGATAATGCAACGTAAAAAAAAAAAACATTATACACATGAAAAACATATAAAAGCAGAATGAGAGAAAAAATCTTGCAAAATGTACTCTGGATAGTGATATTTGTTGCCCTCATGGGTCAAACTGGAACTTACTCTGAACTTGTTAACAATCAATCCATTCAACCTCTATTTATACAGATTAGTCTCATGGAGACTCAAGGACTCATTCACAAGAGAGACCTGATCTGATTTTAATCAGTAGCAAACACGTGTTTTTGTTTGTGTTTTGATGGTAAATCAAGTCTCTAACCAAACACAAAAGCACAACAGTGTTGTTCAACCATGAGACCAAGGCCCAGTCTACACCACACTGAATACTTTGAAAAGTGCAGATCTTCTGCTGCATTTGCACCTCCAGTCCACCTGCAAACAGATGGTGTAGAGCAGGGGTGTCAAAGTCAAATACACCAAGGGCCAAAAAAAAACAAATTTGCTACAAGCCAAGGGCCGGACTGGTTCAATGATTATTTTAAGGGGGTGATATAATATTTTTTTTCTTCTTTCTGCACTCTTTTCATTCAATGTTTTCTTTTTGATGAATTTGTTTTATTTTGTCTCTTTTAAATTAATGAATAAATGAATTAAATAAAATATTAAATAGCTTTACATCTGCTAAGTTCTTGGCATTAATCAACACAGACATGTTCCTGCTTTTAGTATTTTACATTGTTTTATAATGTAGCTGTTTATGTTTCATTTTGTTTTTTTTAATACAGTTTTCTTATGATTTTTAATTAATATGCTTTTTTATGATTGTTTACTGTTGGCTGCAAGTATCAAGCTGTGAAATCCTTCATTTTCCACAGCTGATAGCTGTTGGTCATTAATTATGATGAAGTTTAGCAACTTCTCGGTGAACATTTGAGCTCCGTAGCTTCAGCTGTGTGTTTTTATTGTTCAATCCGGGGCGGGCGCTCTGATTTCGGTCAGCCGCTCTCAGCCTGTCCCTCCTACGAGACGGTCAGACAGCGGGTCGGACTGGACGCAGCTGGCCGCGGTCGGTCTCCCTGTTTCAGTTCAGCGAGAGTGGCCCCAGAGCTCGACTGTCCAACGTAAAACTAACTTGACCACAGTTTAATGTGGCGCTATTGCTCTGCAGACATTGCACGTTGCTGTCTTGCAGTGTTTAGTGTAAAATACTTCCACACAGCGGACATGTTACAATGAAAAGTTGGCTAGCTGTTAGCTAAAGTGCAACTCACTCAGTCCTCACGCTGTAGCTGGCTGCAAAATATGAAATGGATTTCCTGAATGTGACGTGAGGCGGGTTTTATTACTCCGGGTTCATGAGACACGACTTCGGATTGGCCCCACCCGTACTACTGTTGCATTGTGGGGAATGTAGTGTTGGTGCATGCAAAACACCAGCGGGCAGCTGTGGCCTGCGGGCCGTTTCTAACAGTAATTAAATATCATCCAGGGGGCCATAAATAATTAATTTGCGGGCCGGATCTGGCCCGTGGGCCGGCACTTTGACATATGTGGTGTAGAGGCAGGGCAGCCGACCTGAAAGTCCCAGGTTCGATCCCCAGTCATTGCACATCTCCTGGCGTCTCTGAGCAGGACACCTTATCCCCAATTGCTCACCAGGCAGCTGTCAATAGATGCCCACTGCTCCATCTGGTGGTAGATGGGTTAAATGAAGAGAGCCAATTTCACCACTGTATGGGAACATACAATGATGACAACAAATAACACATTATATTATTATTATTATTATTATAAATGATGATTTGGGGGAATTCATTTTAGATTTTTATCAAAACCAAAAAGCATTAAAAAAAAGTTTTTTGGGGTGTCCAAAACACAAAGGGTTTTAAATTTTACTTATATATTTTGCACATGCCCTGCCCACAACCAAAACACCATGTCTGCCTTGTTTTAACCTGTTCTGGTTGTCAATAAACTTTGATGTTGAAATTTAAAATAATTTAAATGAAATTGTAAATGCTATAATCAAATAAACAAATAGACAAACAAAAATGTATTTTTTTTTGTCTAGCTAAGAAGGTTCTTCGTGATTAATGCAGTTGTAAAGTTGATATTATCGCCACCAAGTGGCATGGCATGGGTATTTCATTTTGATGCATGGACAGAATTTTTTAAAATGAAAAGTGAGAAAATAATATTAAAACATATCCAGAGTAATGTAGATAGAGCCTAAAAAACTCAACATAAAGGATGTATAAATTTGATGCTCTGTCTCACAAGCAGAAGTCATGGACCGTTGGTCTATTTCCTGGCTTCAGTGGGCACAAACAGGCTGTTCTTATCCGTGGCATCCCAAATGACCACAACAAAAAGTGATGTCACCAAACTGAGTCAACCAAACTTCTCTGTTTCTGTTTCAAGCAGGACGTTTTTGACAGTGTGCTTGGTACAGGGCTGAAACAGAAGCATGTATTTTCTGTGTTGTAAGTAAGGAGCAGCGGGCAGATATTCTTTACAAAACTGACTATCCAAGCCACAGATATTTCCAAAATATCCAAGTTTCAACCACACTGTTGCTTCCAGCAGCAAATGAAAAACAGACTGCAAGAAGCAGATCGGAAGAGCAGATTTTTGGATTCTGTGTGCAGAAGTGCACACTGGTCACAACGGGAGTCGTGTTACAACTTTATCGTCGCTGCCTGCTGAGACCTAAGTAGGTACTGTGGTGTGACTTGCATCCAAAGCAAACCCTTAGAGGAAGGTTCAGGGAAAAGACAGAAAAACAATGAGATACAAAAAAAAAACATTTCAGTTGCTGCACAACACAGGCCACACAATGCTGATGTGGTGCATAATAACATTGTTACTCTGTAGGCACACTCAAATTGCACAAAGTTCACATTTTCTCAACTCAAGACAGTCAAGCTCAGCAGTTGCACAGAGATGAACGCACAACTCACATGCTCACTCTTACACACACATGAACCAGGCATTAAGACAGGGAGTTGGTCTATCAAAAGGTACAAAACAGGATTACCATGCACTTTACAGGTTTCAGAGAGAATTCTTTGTCAGATGCACAGATGAACATTAGCATCCTCCACAATAAGTGCTTCCAGGGCTGTTGCTTTTTCCTCTGCAGTCGATGAAACATCGGCGAATATCGATCAACATGCTTCGATGGAAACGTCCACTTCTTTTTTTATGTAAGAGCAGTTTTTGTTTGGTAGCAACGTCACCAGAATTACTCAGCAACAAGAAACACTGCCATGAGTCACCAGTTGTCACATATGGTGACGGCGGGAGGGGAAACATGCTGCGAGGTGCGCCACACTGCAAACTCAGAGCAAAGTGCTAGCTGCCACACAGGGAGAGTGCAGGACGATTGCCAATAAATAAAACGCAGTGATCTGAATCCTTCCGTCTGCATACAGTAGTAAACAGGACAGTTGCAAATGTTTTCTCACTGAAGCCGTGACAAGACACGTAACCAAGAGCAACCAGCTGGATGGAGCCATGGTGAAGGAGGAGGAATGGTGGGGAGGGAACCAAAACGTGGAGCTTGTGGGTCATAGCTCTCCCAGGACAGTTTCTTAAGAGAGTGTCTTTGGTGTAGAGAATCAGACGTGCAAAGCTAGACTCTGAAAGCTGAGGGAAGTAAACAAGCAGGCGGGGTGGGGCGGCTGTGAGGGCTGAGTGATGTGTTGGGGACACGTGGAGATAAAGCTAAGGCCACTCGTGGTGACAACGCTTCCCGTTCTTCTTCCTCTCTTTCTGGAGATGCTCCAGTTCTGCTTCGTACATCATTTCCTGCATCAGGTACTTTTCCCTCCTCATGCGGTCGCAGAGATCCTTCGGCATGTCAGGAATCAGGTACGCTATGAAGGACTTGATCCCAAACACCAGGTGCTAAAAGAAGCAGTAATGTGAGTTACCACGACGAAGCTGCAGGGTGTCGATGCATAATTAGTAGAAACATTTGTAAACAAAGCTCTTGGTTATTACTGTTTTTTAAGTGGGGTTGTGTGGAGTAGTCAGCATCTTACGTGCAATGATTATAAGGGATTACAAGCATAGGGGCAATATTCCTTTTTTCTATATCTGTATGTGTCAGATTATACATGCAGTGAGAAAACATTTTGGTACGACCGTGGGATATTTTAGCTAGAGCCCAGCTGATAGGTAGGACTGATATTTTAGGCCAATATGGGCCTTTGGGGACCTATTGTATCTGTGATAATGGTCCCCATAGATATCTTATATAGAACACCTATATATAATGTCTATGATGGTCCCATTTTGCACTGACGTTATCGTTATCTTTGTTGTCTTCAATGAATTGCATTGTTTGTCTGAAATCTTTACTTCTCTGCTAAAAAACACAAACTCTGCTGCGAGCAATACAAATCAGATCAACCCTTCACCATATGTGACTGACTGTGTAAACACTGAGCAGGGAAGGGTGTTTCTTTGTTTAATTTATGTTTTTGTAACCCATAGTGGAGGATAGAAAATGTGAACGCACGTTAGGAAGACTGATTTTATGACCAGTGCACCACTCGTAAACCTTGAGTGGGACTACGTATAGCGTGGATCTGATGCGCTTAGCTTCGTCTATGCTAATAGCTGCACTAAATAAACAAGCCATGCTCCACTCTCTGTTTTCTTAGATTCTTGAAGGTGGACAACATTTTTAAAAATTCAGTCATTATTGGTTATCAGCAGTCGCTTTCCCCTCCCAACATCAGTCACGGTGTGACTGATAGAAAAGAGACAATAAAATGGAGTTTCATGCAGAAGGAACAGCCTGATCTTAAAAGAAATGGCTTATTTAGTATTAACTGTTAATAAATAAATAAAAACAGCAGTCATAAATTAATAAAAATAGTATACAAGTAGTTCCTCGTTTATCGCGGGTGTTTGGGACCATGCCCACTCAGGATAAGTGAAAAACCGCCAAGTAGGAGTACAGTAGTCCCAAGTTCAAGTTCAGTTCAAGTTCAGTAAACTTTGTCATGACATGTGCCAGGCTGTAATCATACTCACTCATCACCTGTTACTCCCAATCTCCCTCCTTAAATAAACAATTTACTTTGCAAATTTAAATACTGTAACATTTTAAATGAACAATCCAAAGCAGCATAGATTGTTTATTTAAAATGTTACAGTGTTTAAATTAAAATTGTAGAGAAGAGAAATACAGCAGGACATCAAATGTCACACAGCTTCAGCTCTGCAGCACGGAGCAGAAATGTACTTCTTGATCAGTTACACTTCAACAACTGAACAAATAAGTTCTAAAATAATTCAAAATAACTTTTAACACTTTTATATTTTGTGATTATGATGATTTTTACGATGTGATCTACTATGAATTTTTAGTTGGACGACAAAAGTCGATGGGTGCATCTGGACAGCAAAGGGTTAACCCTTCACAAAGCTGCAGCAGGAGAAATGTGTGTGTGTGGCAGAGAAGGAGATCAGCAGATCAGCTGCAGGAGGGAGCATTCCCCCGCACTTGTGGGCTGCACACATGGTGTAAAACCATTTAAATAATTTATTTTAAATAACTCATGGCTCAGCCATCATCAATCTTTGAAAAACCGTGATATAGTGAACCGCAAAGTAGCGAGGGACTACTGTATTGATAAATGCTTTTTGTTGAGTTTTAATAGCATTGTTTGTATACTTAACCAGCAATAACTGGGGTCACAAGTCTGCAATTTTTATTTTGCAAGTCAAAAACCAAAACGTTCCAGTAATAATACAGAACAAGCATTTGCTTGAACATTTCTTGTTAGAATTGTTTTCGAGCTCTGCTCTGAGCAAATGTTATCTTGACAACATTTTACTGCAGGTAAGATACTGACTACAAATAAACCACACCACAAAAACACTGATGCATCTCTTTTAAAAAAGCATGCAGAATGAGCTCCTATTGCCCCACACATTTTACATCAAAAACATCTTAATCTTTTTCAGACGCATAATTAAAAAAAACATGAAAGTCACCTGAAGCTCTGAGGTTTTTGTTGTAATAACAACACATAAAACCGACCAAAGCAGCTACAAATATTAAAGCTGATCAAAAGTCATGCACTGGGAGGGGAGTAAGTTTGAGCTGAATTACTCTGTAAACACACAAAGAAGGAATGGGCAGCGACAGACCTCGAAGACGATGATGAACGCGAGCCGGGCAGCCAGGACGTGCCAGAACTGCAGGGTGAATTCGTAGGGCACCGAGCTCCATGGTGGCGCTCTGTAGTCCCTGTACCTGCAGTATCTGGACCAGCTGCTGTTCTTCAGTTCCCACATATCAAACACAGACAGGCTGCTGTTCATGTAGCCCTGCAGGCACCTGAGGGACACGTTATCTCGCTGTAACATGAGCTGCATTGACCCACAGTGTATTATTCACCTTCACTGATACTTACTCATCTGCATGGTGTTGCCCTTTGTCCACACAGGGCCCATATTTGAAGGCGTAAACAAAGCGGGGGATGTAATCTGAGGTTATCGCAATGACAAAGGCATTGGTGATGACTGCCAGAACACCAATACCTTCGAGAATCCCATGCCAGATACCTGTGGAAAGGACAGATCTTTCAATTCACTGTGAATTTTTTCTTTAGATTTAGTGAAACGTATTAAAACTTAAGGTATCTGCAGCTTATTAGGTTTAATATTAGAGAAAAATTATTACTTGTCAGAAAGTCCAACAAGCAGCTGCTACTGTGCAAACATAAAACTGCAGGAAATAGCACAAGAGGCAGCTCAGAGGGACAGGATACAAAGTCAGGTTCAGCACGATAGGATGACCTTTTATTTATTTATTTTATTTGACCTATTTTTAACAAGGTTATTCAGTTGAGAACAAGTTCTTATTTACAACAACGTATCCGCAATCTAATTTTTTCAGTCACTACCCAGAGCTCGTGACCATAAGTGAGGGTAGGAACGTAGACCGACCGGTAAACAGAGAGTTTGGCCTTACAGCTCAGCTCTCTCTTCACCACAACGGACCGGTATAGAGTCCACAATACTGCAGACGCTGCACCAATCTGTCTGTCAATCTCACACTCCGTTCTTCCCTCAGTCCTGAACAAAATCCCGAGATACTTGAACTCCTCCACTTGAGGCAGAAACTCAGCCTCGACCTAAAGAGAGCAATCCATCATTTTCCGGTTGAGGACCACGGCCTCAGATTTGTAGGTGCTGATTCTCATCTCAGCTGCTTCACACTCCGCTGTGAACCCCTCCAGTGAGAGATGAAGATCACGGCACAATGACGCCAACAGGACTGCATCATCTACAAAGAGTAGAGATGGAATCCTGAGGCCTCTGAACTGGAAACCCTCTGCCAGCTGGCTGCACCGAGAAATTCTGTCCATAAAAGTTATGAACAGAATCGATGACAACGAGCAGCCCTGGCTGAGTCGAACTCCCACCCTGAAGGGGTCTGACTTACTGCCGGCAATGCAAACCAAGCTCTCGCACTGCTTGTATAGGGACTGAACAGCCCGTAGCAATGGGCCCCCAATCCCATACTCACAGAGCACCACACACAGTGTACCCCAAGCAACTCGGTCGAATGCCTTCTCCAAATCCAAAAAACACGTAGACAGGATGGGCAAACTCCCATGACCCCTTGAGGACCCTAGTGAGGGTAAAGAGCTGATCCAGTGTTCCACGGCCAGGATGGAACCCACATTGTTCCTCCTGGATCTGAGGTTCGACCAACGATCTGACTGTCTTCTCCAGGACCCCTGAATAGACCTTACCAGGGAGACTGAGGAGAGTGATGCCCCTGTAATTGGAGCACACCCTCCAGTCCCCCTTTTTGAAGAGGGGAACCACCACCCCAGTCGGTCAATCCAGTGGCACTGCCCCCGATATCCAGGCAACGTTACAAAGGCATGTCAACCAAGACAGCCCCACAACATCCAGAGCCTTAAGGAAATCAAGGTGAATCTCATCCACTCCCAGAGCCCTGTCTCCTTGGAGCTTTTTAACTACTTCGGCGACCTCAGCCACAGTTATGGATGGATCAACCCCAAAGTCCCCTGACTCAGCTTCCTCCATGGAAGGCATGCTGATGGGATTGAAAAGGTCCGAGAAGTATTCCTTCCACCTCCCGACGACATCACTGGTTGAGGTCAACAGCAGCCCACCTTCATTGAACACAGTAGTAAAATGCTTCTTTCCCCTCCTCAGCTGTCTGATGTTTTGCCAGAATCTCCTCAGAGCCGACCGAGAGTCATTATCCAAGGTCTCACCAAACTCCTCCCACATCCAAGCTTTTGCCCCAGAAACAGCCAAGGCTGTGGACCGCTTGGCCCCTTGGTACTCCTCAGCTGCCTCCTGTAGGAGTTCTGCCTGCATGCTCTCTTCCTCCTTCCAGGACTCTAATTGGCAGCAGCTGCAGATCATCAGCTCAACAAACAGGAGGAGTATAAGAAGCCACAGAGACCATTCAGTAGACGCTGAGACATTAACTACCAATGGTAGAAGATGTTCCAGCCAGTACTTCTGTGTACAGATGTAAATATCTAATACCTTGTGTTTTTGTGGATCTTTCTAGAGTTCACCTGCCGTCCTGCTGCTCTGCTGAAGATGTCTCTGTGTGAATTAATCCTTCTGCATTCCTCCAGCTGCTCTGTGCCACCACCACTTGCCTATCTGGTCTTTTTGGAAACTCACTACTCATCTCATTTTGGACATTGGACACTTCACTTTGACAAACAAATCTCCACCATCATCTGGAAGGATCTCCACCATCATTATTACATTGTCAACCTTCCCTAGCAATACCTCTGGCTCTGACTATTTCCTCTGCCTTTCAGGAGAACCAGATTCTTCACCAGTTGTCACCTGATATCACCACTTTTGTAAATAAACACTGTTAATTATCTTTGAGTCTTGGTCTCTGTTCACTTCAGTCCTTTCAGTTTGGGTACACCCATTATCATAACAGAATGTCTCAGCCATACAAAGTACCCCAGAAAGGTCCTGAGGTTGATCAGAGCCAACACTTACTGCAGACTTTAGTTCAAAGAGTGGAAAAGAATGAAGCCGCCCTAGAACACATGATGAGGTCTCAAGCAACTAATCAGTCTAACCTACAGGAACTGGGAAATATGATGGTTTCTGTCAAACAAGGGATGGAACAACTCCTGTCACCTGCTCCAATTCCTCAACCTGAGGTCAATGGACCTTACCAAGCTCCGCCCAGAAACGCCCCCTAAGCTCCAAGATGGCTGCACGTCTCCCAAGCGCAGCTTTGGTGTCAATGGAAAACATGGCGTCGACTGACTGCAGGGTATTTTTGAGTCGAATAGTGTATCATTTCTGCCAGATTCCAACAAAATATCAGCCATGACAATGGACAGGGGAACCAACAAGTTCATGTTTTTTTTTTTTTGGACGTTATCAAGTTGTTTGATCCACGCGATGCCTCCAAACAGCGTGCGCGTCACCGCTAATGCTACCGTCTGATGGGGAAAACATCAGCTCCTCACACGCTCAGGCTCAGCATTATTACAGCTGTGGACAGGATCACTGATGCCTATTGTCCTGCAAGGCTGGGTAAGTCAGGCATTCATGGTTTTGAGGGTTACTTTTGAAATCAGCGATTTCTATTGTTGGCAAAAGTTTGTGTGCCTTGGTCGCAAAGCTAATGCTAACTGTAATCTCCATTCATTCCTTAAGTGGTTGGTTAGCCGTTGCTGCTTTAGCTGCTAAACACGCCGACAGCGACTTTTGTGAGGGCAAACGAGCTCAGCCGTCCGGTGTGTTAGTTAAAATCCAGCCTTCGTGTCACGATTTTGTGCAGTTTTAGGTGAAATCGACAGTAGAGCTCGTTGTGTTAGCTAGCTCATGTGGGGTTAGCAGAGCTGTTTCTTCCCAACTTCCAGGACGTTCAGTGAACTGTGGCTTTCTCTCATCGTGACCGCGTGTTGTTAACTAGCAGGTTTCAAAAGCAGGTCAACCCTTCTCTGCTGGTGAAAGAAATAATTGTTCAGTTTTGTGGTCGTGCACAAGCTTTGATCCAAGCAAGGCATTCAGTTTCACATATAGGGAAACGGTGAATTTTACTTCCACAAATACGGTCAGGGTACCTGACATCTCCTGTACAGATACCCCACTGACGGTGGAGGACCATTTTTCCAGCCCTGACGCAGAAAAAATCTGCACGTATGCTAGCTAGCAATGTAAGTAGCATGTGGTGCCGGTCTCACAAACGCTACCGTAGCGTTTGTTTTGTGAGACCGGCACGCACGTGGAAGCTGCGCTGTGACGTGTTATGGGTATTAGCCAATGAAACGCGGCCCTGTGGGCGGAGCTTGGTAAGGTCCATTCTCCGAGTCTTGCTCATCCACAGGCGACTGTAACAGAGCAAAGTTTGAAACCATCTGAATTATATTGTGGAGAACCTGAACTTTGTGGTGGTTTTGTTCTACAGTGCCAGTTGGCTTTTGAGAGAGCCCCTCTTCTTTATTCCTCGGATGCTGCTAAAGTTTCATTCATAATAAATCAGCTGAAAGGAGACGCGTTACGTTGGCTCAAGCATATATGTCCACTCATCCTCTCAGTGGTTTAACCTTCTCTCTTTTTTGAAGATTTTATTCGTGTGTTCGACCAACCCCTTCAAAGAGCCGAAGCAGTAAAACGATTACTCACACTCAGACAAGGGAGAAGTTCAGTGACTGCTCACGCTTTGGAGTTCCGGATCACCGCCGCACAAACTGGATAGGGTGAGCCCGCGTTAAGAGGTACCTTTTTACATTCACTTTCCAACCACATTCGAGACCACTTGGCGGCTCACGAGGAACCCGAAACGCTTGACAAGTTAATCCATCTTGCTGCACGTATTGACAGTCAGCTACAAGAACAAAGATGGGAGCGGGACTACAATTCCCGACACTCTTCCACTTCCGGGTTTCGGTCTCACAAGAACTACACTTCCCAGAATCCCTCCACTTCCGGGTATCCGCCAACATCTAGAAAACCACCTGTAC
>JBBPBX010062303.1:0-20870 GCA_038048925.1 Garcialebias charrua | reverse complement strand
TCTGTCCAGCCTTAAGGTTCTCTGTGGTTAGCACAGGAGACTCCTTTGTGGCTGTGTCTAGTGACCACAGTACATTGTTGTTGATGTCCACTCGGACACCTAATCTTACCAAAATGTCGGAGCCTATGTAGGTTGCATGTGGTAAGTTCGGGACCACGAGGAATGGGTGATCCAGTTCTCGTTGGTTCCAGATTAGTTTCAGGTCAATGATCCCTTTTGCGGTCATTACCTGTTTATCGTTGGGGTCTAACGAAAAGCGGAAAGCCTTTTTGTTCATTTCTAGACCCAACTGTTTTTTAACCAAGGTTCCATAGAAAGCTTGGCTGATCGCTGATTTCTCCGTCCAAGGAGACAGAACAGCATCATCGGTGTGGGATCCTTGGATCTCAACACCTTTGACTACCTGTGGTAGGTAGTGTTCAGTGAGTGCTGACTGTTTCAGCTCGCAGAGGAGGCTCTCTTGTTGGGCCTTTTCTGCCTCACCTGTTGCTGAAGGTTCACTTACCGGGATTGTGCTCTCGTTGGAGGATCCCTTTGTGCCTTCCGCGGTACCTGCTGTTAGACAGTCAGTGTCACCTTGTGTAGGCATATCGATTGGCAGTGGTTGGCTCACTCTGGTCCACATTGTCTGATCGCCATAATCTATAATCGCGTCGAAGCGGTTTATAAAGTCTTGGCCGACCAAAAATGGGAATGAGTCAACGGCGGACACGTGTACCGGGTGGTATAGCGTCATTTCACCAATCTGCATATGAACCATGGCTATAGCTGTTAGGGTTGTTCTCGTCTCTGAGAGTCCCTGCAATACTACAGCACATTCTTTGAGGGGTATTTCCCTGTCAACACCGCTAGCGGCTATCCGTAGCTCCTTCAACAGTGTGGGAGACATAATGGTTATGTCAGCCCCACCATCCAGGAGGGCCTCTTCTGTGAGGACCCCTTCTAAAGTGATTGACAGGTAAGCCTTCTTAGCGGGCCCCTTCCTGATAATGTTACACAGGAACCTATCAGGTTTTTTCCGACGTTTGTTACGTCTACCATTGTCTGTGTGATTTTCATTCACCTGTACTGGTAGTGCAGTCACACATGGGTCTGAGTGATCGGTCTGTGACGAGTCATTGTCTTTGGTGAGTGAGCTTTCCCCCCCTTTTTCTGATGAGGGGCTCTCGGACTCTGTAACAATGATGTCATGGTTACAATCAACGTCTTGTTGACTGTCTGTACCCTGATTGTCAGCATCCTGACCATCAGTATCTTGGTGACTGTCAGCAATTGTGGCATTGCTGTTATTTGTGTGTTCTGAGTCACTATCAATGATAGTGCTACACATTACTCCAGGTTTGTTTTCCTTGTTTGTTTTTTTCAAACTTTCTAACAACCGACGTATGTTCTCCATCTCTTCTGAGGACAGAGGTTTAGGGCCTTTTTTCTGGAACTTCTGTGGGTTTTTCCTCGCCCCAGACTGTTCAGTTTGAGGTGCAGGAGCTGGCGCATTGCTCGGGGGTCCCCTCTGGGACCACCCTCTTTCATATGAGTCTCCTTGGGACCCATATTTCTTTTTCTTTTGGAATGCCCCCCTTTTTTGATGATGGGGTTCTTCCTCTTGATGCGGCCTGTACCACTTAGGGTCTCTGGACCCCTTTTGGTCTTTGTTCCAGCGGACACCTTCATTTTGCGGTCTGTCAGGTTGGAAATTTTGTTTATTCTCGCCTTCCTTAAAAGAGTGAGCTGGCGCTCTTGCTCCTTCAAGGTCTAGCGTTTGGTATTTGACCTTTTCACCTGGATACACTTCTACTGGTTTCTTGTGTCGCTTGTATGTTTCAAAAACACGTATAGCGCACTCCTTTAATTCACGCATGGTTTTTTCTCTGTAGTCGGCCATGAGGTTGGCCGTTGAACCAATCTCTGAATATAGATTGTTCATAAAAAGAAACTTAAAATCACGTTCATCCTCCATCCCTGGCTCATTCCGATCACCAAAAAAGGCTTCGAAAAGTCTGTCATAGTATGGGATCGGATGTTCATTCTGCCCCTGAGTGATTTTCAATGCGGCTTGGTAGCCAACGTCTCCCATGCGAGGAGCATATTCTTGCAGTAGAGTTTCGCAGAAAAGTTTGTAATCCTTCAAAATGGCGACTGGTTGACGCGCAATGAAGTGCTGCACTTTCCTGTTTGTGGTGAGTTTGATCAAACTGATTTTATCGTCAACCGTAGCGTTCGGATAGCATGCCAGTTTAAACTCTATGTCTTTCAGATAGGTATCGGTTTCAGTCGAACCATATTGCCCTGGCTCAAAACGTTGAACGAACTGGGAAATTTTATGGAGTCGTTCTATTGGGACAGCGAATTGAGAGCCATTAATAGTGATATACCCACCCATCTGCGCACCAGGTACACCTGTAGACATGGGGTACGTAGGTACCTGCCATTGGGTTGTCCCAGCAAATGTCTGTTGAGGTGGAGGTGGGGTGGTGGCGGAGGGAGTAGTGCATCGGGCATGGGCGGGGGCGGTGGAGGAGGGAGTGGGTCATCAGGTATGGGAGGGGGCGGCGGAGGCGGTGGATTCTCAAGGTGTTTACTCATGAGATCCAAACATTTTCTCTCTTCGTCAAAGAGTTTGTTCATTGCTGATGCACGCTCTATTCTACAACTGTTCAGTTGGACCCTTAACCCTTCATTCTCACGTTGTAACATCATGTGCTGCTCTTGTGATTTTCTATAATCATCTTGCAGCCTTGTGTACCGTAGTGATAATGATTCCAGGGTGTCCGTGCATTTGTCCAGCGCGTCCCGTGCCTCCTCCCAATCCGCCTGAAGCGACTTGTACTGATGGTAATACTTATCCCTCTCCACCACACATTTTTCCAACTCACCTTGTGATTGTTCAAAATCCCTTTTTAACACTGTGCAAAGATTACGCGTTTGTTCAGCGCTGTCAATACTCGACTGTGTTAAACTCTTTACCTCCTGCTGTAAAGTGGCAACCTCCATTTGTGCTGTTAAACATGATGTAGAGACAGCCCGGCGTGCAACAGTTTCAAAGTCTAGCTTGGCCTTTAACAGAAGGCTTAATTTAGCCAAACGTTTATCTCTGTCTGCTTTCTTTTCAGCCGTTGTGGTTCCAGCTGTTACAATTTTTAATGCTCTGTCCACATCTGCTTCCTCCATCAACTGTGTCTCTTCATGATAGTTTGTGATGGACCCTGTGAGTGAAAATAAGGCACGTTCGATCCAATCTGCTTTGGTCGGGTCGTAGCCTCCAGTTGGCACAGGTTGCCCCGTATCAGTGGTGTTAGGGGTCTCACCCTCTGCGCCTGCCATCTTTTATCTGGAATTTCAGTGAAAATCAAAATAAAAGATGCTCTGTATTCGTTATTCTAAACTTTTCAGAGTCAGAGAGTCAGAGAGTCTTTATTGTCATTTGCACCGCATGTGGTACATGTGATGAAAACGAGATTATGTACACGGGGTCCCAGTTACATCCAACAACAAATGAAAGAGAAAAACAGTAATAACATCTAGAACTAACTAAGAAAAACATCAACTAGTAATACACTAAGCCTTATATAGTTGAAATAAACAGTAGCACGAACATGAGTTTGTATGAGCAGATGGTCACAGATGAACACAGATGAACACAGATGAACACAGCAACAAGTCACTATTTCACTATTTGAAATAAACAGGAAAGTTTAAATGTGCACAGGATAACTGTGGAAGATGATGTGTCAGAGAA
Organism: Garcialebias charrua; assembly: GCA_038048925.1. Lineage (NCBI taxonomy): Eukaryota > Metazoa > Chordata > Actinopteri > Cyprinodontiformes > Rivulidae > Garcialebias > Garcialebias charrua. Next base: position 17,134 of record JBBPBX010062303.1, on the reverse strand, counting down.
AAGGAAGAGAAAGAAAAAGAAATCGCAGTTATCTGGAGGGAAAACTGTACTTTTGTTTGTTATTTTAAATTATTTTGTATTTAAAATAAGCAAAAAAAATCAAAGATAGAAATAGTCTCTTTTGGTGACTATATTCTCAGATTACAACTAATGGAATCATTTTGTGGTAAATGTCTTGCTTTACTGAGAGGTCAGTAAAGGTAATCTCTGGAACAGTTCAAAAGTACACAGGTGTATCAAAGTGGACACGGTCATGCCCACTACAACTACATGAACTCATTGTCTTGTAGGTAAGAGGTGACACATAAAGCTGGGCAGTTGACCCTGTTGGGTAAACAGAGAAACTCTAAAATAATAAAGACATCAGTGGGTTTACCTGCTAATATATGACTATACATTGAGAAGGGTTCAAACTTCTTTTAGTCTCTCTATTTACTGTAAAGCCACAAAGACCTATGCAAACAAGAGGGTGACTTGTTCTCTTGCAGCCCTGTAGGTATTAGCACCGGGTCCAGACCTCTGAAGCAGGCTGGACCTTGGGCGCCAGTTGTTTCCGCTCCCTCATTGGAAGACAAGATCAGCTCCGCACCTTCCATAGGACAGGTCGGAGCGCGACTGCTAGCTCTCTCAGCTCCGGAGAGGAAGGGTGAGGCCGGTTTGGAACCTCCAAAAAGAGTGGCCGAATCGCGACTGCTAGCTGTCTCCGTAGAGGGGGACGTGTTTGTGACCAACTCCTCCAGAATCTCCACGATCGACACGTCCCCCCTCGGCTGACACTCTCCCTCCGCGAGGGGGAAGAGGTTGAACCGGCGTAGTTTCTCCTCAGCCGTAAAAAAACCCCACAGGCTGGGCAAGAGAAACCTGGCTCAAAGGCTCGTCGGGCAAGACAGCCCTCGCATACAGCATGTGGGTCAGACGACAAGATGTAGCCCATGGCACACGGGGCATGTCTTGATGGTTGTCTTGGTTGAAATCATCTTGAAGTAAAAAATTCCAGTGTTCTTAGCGTTGGCTGAAGAAAAACGGGAGTCGAGCGCCAGTCCAGGTGCGTTCTTATAGCGGACCGGGCGGGGCCCACAACAGGTGGGCGTGGGCTAGAAGTTTTTCAGTGTTATGGCGCGAACCGCGGGTAAACCCAATAAGCACAGCTTTTAAAGGGCGGAGCTTACACGAAATAGAACCATCCCTCTTCTCTATCCATAAAATAAATATTTTGGTCCTCAATAATGTGTGTCTTATCCTTGAAATTTAGGGGACCTCTGAGTCATGTCCTGAAGAGCTAGCTCTCCAGTGTTGAGCCATGTGTCTGTGGAGGTTGTTTAGTTTCTTCAATATACCGTATTTGCCGGCGTATAAGTCGCACCGGAGTATAAGTCGCACCAACCTAATTATGCCCAATTAAATGGAAAAATCATCGTATAAGTCGTACCGGCCTTTAAGTCGCACCGGCCTCTTCCTCCAGTCGTGGACAAGCTTTTCACTCACCCCAAACTGGCGTTCAGCTGCTCTGTTGCCGTGCTCAGCTGCAAATTTAATAACTTGCAGCTTGAAGTCGGCTGAATATGATTTCCTTTTGGGTGGCTTGTTTTCTTTTTCTCAAAATGGTGGCTGTTGTTGTTGTCTCTCTGATCTCCTACTCAAACCTCTCGTATTTGGCAATGGGTGAAGGGATTTTGGCGGCTCTCAATACACATAACCGTATACGGTAATGGGAACCGCCCACAGGTAATGCTGGCAGATGTCAACAGTGTACCGGTAGGTACCGGTACTGTAAAGGGTTTCTTAGTGCAGTATTTTGTTTGATGTGTCTTAGTTGAACTTTTCATTAATAAATGAACATAATTTTTGTATATTTTGTGTCTTTCATCATTTATCTTTAAAGATAAACACATAAAAATATATTTTTATTAGCTGACATTACAGTAAAATGATGACAGAAACAGATACTGTATTTATTTTATGGCTTTTATTTATTTATTCAAAACCATTGAAGTCTTCATCTTCTGTGTCACTGCACCATTTTTGGACCAGGCAGATGTCAACAGTGTAGGTACTATAAAGGGTTTCTTAGCGCCCATAGCGGCCGAAACTGGTACTGCACCATTTTTTGAGCTTTTGACCAAAGTCACATTATGACCAAAATGTTTGAAAAATCGACGTATAAGTCGCACCGGCCTATAAGTCGCAGGGCTTAGAAATGTAGGCAAAAAGGTGCGACTTATACGACGGAGAATACGGTAAATATCTTTCAGACCTCTATATTGGTCTACATACACACTCAAGACATTTCTGAATTAACAAAACCTCCTGTATAGGAAGCAAAACATCTTCAACTTCAGAATAGAAGTCCAGTTGTTTTTGTTTTTTAATCTTTTTTAATCGAGGCATCAGCTACCGTGAGAACCGATCAACAGAGGACGCCATTTCTTCCGTGGTCCACACTGCTCTCACCCACCTGGATCAGAAGGACTCATACGTGCGTCTGCTCTTTGTGGACTTCACATCTGCCTTCAACACCATGATCCCCCAAACTCTGATAGACAAACTATCTACACTTGGACTAAGCCCCTCTATTTGTAACTGGGTACTAGACTTCTTAACAGACAGACCACAGTCCGTGAAGATCCACAACTTCTCCTCCTCCACCATAACCCTCAGCACTGGCTCTCCTCAGGGATGTGTGCTGAGCCCCCTTCTGTTCACTCTGCTCACATATGATTGTACAGCCACACTTCCAGGCTGTCATATTGTTAAGTTTGCAGATGATACAGCGGTGGTGGGATGCATCACAAACAATGATGAGTCCAGCTACAGACAGGAGGTGGAACACCTGGAGAGCTGGTGCAAAGAGAATAATCTTCACATGAATGTGAAGAAGACAAAGGAGATGATTGTGGACTTCAGAAGGAACAAACACACCCATGCCCCACTGAAAATAGGTGGGTCTGCAGTGGAAGTGGTCTCCAGCTACAAATACTTGGGTGTACACATGAATGATAACCTCAGCTGGAGCAACAACACCACCAGCCTGATCAAGAAAGGTCATCAGAGACTCTACTTCCTCAGACGGCTGAGACGTGCTGGTCTGAGCAGCCCAGTTCTCACCTCCTTCTACAGGTGTGCAGTGGAGAGCGTCCTGTGCTCCAGCATCAACGTGTGGCATGGAGGCTGCACAGTTGAAGAGAGGAAAGCTCTACAGAGAGTGGTGAAGGCTGCACAGAAGTCTGTTGGAGTCAGTCTCCCCACCATCACAGACATTTACACCTCCAGATGCAGGAAAAGAGCCACCTGCATCATGAAAGACCTCACTCATCCAGCACACTCACTCTTTGCCCCACTCCCCTCAGGACGGAGGTTGAGGAGCATCAAGTGTAGAACCACTAGACTGAGGAACAGCTTCTACCCTGAGGCTGTTAGACTCATGAATAAATAAAAATAAAATAAAAAATAAACACTGCAAAATATCACATCATGCTGATGCTGATCTGTTTTCTTGTTGCTGTGTTCATCTGTGTTCATCTGTGACCATCTGCTCATACAAACTCATGTTCGTGCTGCTGTTTATTCCCACTATATTAGGCTTAGTGTATTACTAGTTGATGTTTTTCTTAGTTAATTCTAGATGTTATTACTGTTTTTCTCTTGCATTTGTTGTTGGATGTAACTGGGACCCCGTGTACATAATCTCGTTTTCATCACATGTACCACATGCGGTGCAAATGACAATAAAGACTCTCTGACTCTGACTCTGAGCTCAGTCCAGTCAAACAGGGTTTTAGCCTCTCTGAGCCAGTTCCAGTTCCAGCTGATCCAGTGAGTTGCTGTGTTAGACACATCATTTGCCATCAGTTCAAGTCTCTTCCCAAGTCCCTCTCTGTTATCATCAGGATGGTGACGTTGGACAGATCATTGGCTGACTATGGCAGGCTAAAGGTACAATTAAACTACCGGTAGCTGTAATAATGGAAATCTCCTTCTGCACTGATGTTACAATATGAAAAACTGTTGCAAAAATGCTGAAACCAAATATCTGATTCCACCTCCTACCTTTAGGGGCTACCTGTCAGTGCCAGTAACACAAAATTACACTTGGTGAAACGTATGGATTAAAGTGTCACTGTGTAAATATCTGCCTTCCTCTCTGGTAACAGGCAAAGTTTGGAATTTCTTAGTCAGGGCCTATGTAGGAGCCACATTCACAAAGTGGGATTTCTTCTTTCGGTATTCAAAATGTACATTAAAACTTTAAATGTTGAATTCACACTTTATAAATAAACTTTTTTCAACACTTTTGTTTCCATCCTTCCATCCAAAAACACAACAACAAACAGGCGATCCAGACAGATCATGTTAATCTGGTTCCCCAACATGACCTGTTAACCCTTTCAGTCTCCATCTTTATTTCCTGCCTTCATTACCTCTTCACTGCTCTTTTTCTCCTCCTTTTCTTCCTTTGCATCCTCTGGTACATGCGCTTATCGCCTTTAAGTGGTTGTCATGGTGATCGACCCCGAGGGACTCATCCCAAAACCAAAAGTTCTCCTCGTCTAAAATAGAACCTTTTCTCCCCCTCCAGAGGAAACAGGGGTTCGTTTGGCATGTGGGTGTATTGGAGGAGGACAAGGGAGAGAGAAAAAGAGAATGATTTACAAAAAATAAAAAAGGGACGAGATGGTGAAGTAACAAGAGAGAGAGAGAGAGAGGCAAAAAGAGAGAAAACGGGAGAGACTGAGGCACCACACATCCATTCCAAGTAGGTCACATCACAGGAGCATTGCGTAAGCATAAACACTGCTGCCCCTTCGCTATGCCCTTAGTACATGCACACACATGCACATACACACACACACGCGCAAGCACGCACACACACACACACACACACACACACACACACACACACACACACACACACACTGAACAATCTGTATCTTTCCAGAGTTTATCACTGTCTGGGAAATCATCCGTTCTGTGTGACAGTCTGTAGTGCTCATTACAGTTGAATGGCACCACAGCGAGATCCTGTGGACCGTTGCTCCTCTCTTGTCTGCTTCCACTCAGAGAATGATTGTTTTTGTCTTGATGATAAGTGCAATTTGACAGTGAACTGAGTCTTCTTGTCTGTTAACTGTCAAGATGGACAGCAGCATGACATGGCACTTATTCTAAAAGTGAAAACACATGCTTGCAGTGTTGTTTGCCCAAAGTTGCTACAGTCACAATAAGCACAGGTTTGATCATATCAAAGCATACGATAACAGATAGGGGTTACCCTTGGTTATCCTCGGTATGAGACTGAGCTATTGCAGAACATTCCAAACATTTCCTTCTTGGCGTTGGAGCAGCTTCATTGTGGTTCAAAGGCAGCGTGCACATTTCTCACCCTCCATGTTGCTCATGTTTTGTACAGTGCTTGTCAGTTCCCAGCATGTTCTCCTCATAAGTTCAGATGACTTAAAGGTACTCATTGTAATGTCTTGAAGGTAAATCAAAATAATATTACCGGTAATTGAAATGCAAGAATCCAAATTGGCACAAATTTATTCCTCATATTGATGATTTGTGTGAACAGCTGAAGTGACTAAAAATTGGTCAACAATGAGGTTCATGGAAGAGCTGTTCTTGAGATCAAGAAGTGTAACAGTTTAGAAGTACAGTCACGTTTTTATGCCTGTACAACAGTACAACAGTACAAGCTGTTGATGGGGTGCACAATAACATTTCACTTCCAGCCCTAGGCCCCCGCGCGATTACATGAAGGAATACATTCATGCCTTTACGGCAAGGGCGTCAGCGTTACGTCAGAGGCCCCGCCCTCTGGGTATTTAAGCCACTGACGTCCATCAATCTTTCTCCAAAATTGCACTTCACCAAGCTTTCAGCATTGAAAACGGCCAGATATGTTGCACCTTGTTCCCTTCCTTCAGGGAACATGAGTTATGGTGCATAACTTTCAGTTCCCTTTCAGTCATGTTCTCTCGGTGCAACATATGCTATGGGAACGTAATTCATTCACGCCCTTGAAATGCTCAGTAAAATGCATGCTAGTGTGAACGTCTGCCCTTGACCAGCAGGCATCTCAAGGCTACTTTCTACTGTGTGTTAGAAAGAACAGCCTGAGTGACATCACACGCAGTAACATCCAAACTGTAATGCTTTGCAAAAGTGTTTATTGAGCTCCAGTTCGCCGCAGCACAAATGTCTGCAACTGGTACACCCTTGAACAGTGACCACGAAGTGGCCAAGCCCCGAGTAGAGTGAGCGTGCACTCCAGAGGGCACCTGTTGACCTTTGCTACTGTACGCCCTTTTAATGGCCTCAGTCACCCAATGTGAGAGGCGTTGTTTTGATAGGGCCTTTCCGGTAGCAGGTGCTGCAAAGCACACGAACAGTTGATTTGTTTTTCTCCATTCGGCTGTTCTCTGCATGTAAGTGCGTAAAGCTCTCACGGGGCAGAGAGCCTTCAGCCTTTCCTGTTCCTGAGTGAGGACAGGAGCAGGTGGGAAGGAGGAGAGATCAAAGTCCAGACTCCTATGGTTTAAAGTCAAGACCTTGGGGATGTATGCGGGATTAGGCCTTAGGGTGACCTTTGACCTGTCAGGGGCGAATCTGGTACACATTGGATGTACAGACAATGCATGGAGGTCACCCATGCGTTTCGCCGAGCAAAGGGCCAAGAGTAGAGCGGTTTTATAAGATAATAAATTATCTTAATCTCACTCAGTGGCTCGAATGGAGGGTCACAGAGAGCCCCCAAGACCAGGCTAAGATCCCAACCAAAAGTCAGGATCCTAATGGGTGGTTTCATTCTTAGCACGCCCTTCATAAATCTTATTATGATTGGATACGCGCCAGGTGTCCTGTTTCCCCAGCCTTCGTGACAGGTTGAAATTGCTGATAGGAAAACTTTAATCATTGAGAAAGAACAACCTTTTTCCAGTAAGTCCTGAAGGAAAGTCAGGAGCTGAGCCAGGTCGCATGAGTAAGAAATAATATTTCTTTCTGTGCACCAAACTTCAAAAATACGCCATTTCTGTGTGTAGAGAGACTGTGTTGACACAGCACGGGCATTTTGAATGGTTTTTACCACATTTTACGGCAGGCCTGATGCCATCAGCTTGTTCTTTTCTGTCACCAAGCTGAAATTTTTCACAGCTCCCAGCCTAAGCGGCAAGCCTGCTCCTTCTGGTGACATAGTTTGACCCTGAAGAAGAGCAGTTGGTGTAGCCAGTTCCCATCAAAGGGCCCTGGATGCTGTGATCCCTTGGGGGTCAACCAAATTAGTGAGAAGGCCTTCTTGCAGATGTGCTACCACGTTGCTCTGATCGAGAGTGATCGAGAGCAGATGCAACCTGTCGTCCTTATTAGACAGAAGTGGAACAGAATGTCTGTTTTTTCTCACCTTGTTTGGGGTCATGGGACTGAGAAGTAGGGATGGGACCGATCCGATCCAGTATCGGTATCCGATACCAGCATAAGGCAAGTATCGGATATCGGAACCAACCTGCCAAAATTTTCGATATTTTCTAGATGTCAAGAGAGCAGTATATTGCACCATGCTGTGTGACTTCTGTTTTAACATTGTGTGAGGTAAACCCAGAGTAGACACTCTTAGCCTCACTACAGTAATTCACAAACTAATGGCAAAAACGAGGCAGGTCTCTACCACAGACGTCCTTCTGACTCATGGTGCCCGGAACACTAGTCTAAAATACTGCTAAGCATTATGGGAAATCAACACTGTCCCAATTTTTTTGTTTTATTTTTGATTCTGGCACTATATGAGTTGTAATTGTTGTTGAATTTGATCAAGGGATACAGATTTAAACTATAATTGAACACTAATATACCACTAAGCATTCTGGGAAATCCCGTTTTTTAGTTTCGTTTTTTGACTGTGGCACTGAGTTGTAATTTTTGTTGGTTTTGATCAACAGATACAGATTTAAACTATGCATTGAATTTATAAATGTATATTCAATGTACAGTTTTGTTTAAATCTGTATCTGTTGATCAAATTCAACAAGAATTACAACTGTGCCACAAACAAAAACAAAACTAAAAAACGGGATATCCCATAATGAATAATAATAATAATAATAATAATAATAATATAATAATGAATTCAATTTATAACGCACTTTTCATTAATGAAAATCTCAAAGTGCTACAAAGTGCAACAGAATTAAATGTCAATAAAACAAGTAAAACAAGTAAAATCAATAACAGTATCAACTAAGATCAAAAGTAGAATCATGAGGAGGTAGAGTATGCTCGGTTGAAAAGAAAGGTCTTCAAGCCGCTCTTAAAGTCAACCACAGACTGTGGGGCTCTCAGACAGTCAGGAAGAGAGTTCCACAGGCGGGGGGCAGCCACACTGAAAGCCCGGTCTCCCATGGTCCTTAATTTGGTTCTCGGAATGTGAAGGAGATTACTGTTCTGTGACCGCAGCGACCGGGTGGATGAGTATGGAATAAGAATATCCTTCAGATAATCTGGTGAAGCTCCATGTAAGCATTGATGTGTAATGAGAGCAGTTTTGTACTGAATTCTGTAGGCGACAGGAAGCCAATGAAGGTTATGGAGAATGGGCGTAATATGTTCAAATTTACGAACTCTCAACAAGATCCTTGCTGCACTGTTTTGAATATATTGAAGTTTCTGAAGGTTTTTGCCAGGGATTCCAATAAACAGGGAGTTGCAGTAGTCGAGCCTGGAGGAGACAAAAGCATGGACGAGCTTCTCAGCATCGGAAAAAGTTAGGGATGGGCGAAGTCTGGAGATGTTTCGAAGATGGAAGAAGCAAGTTTTAAACAGAAGCTTAATGTGATTTTCAAATGTAAGATTGGAGTCCATTTTTATTCCAAGATTAGTAACAGAGGTGGAGAGGGGGATGTCTTGTCCAGAAAAGGAAAGTGTTGTTATAGGCAGTGCTTTAAGTGGGCCGGAACTCACCGGTACCCAGTTCCGCCACTTCTAAAATTTAACTCTGACAGTACCGGGACTTTTTTTAAGCGTAAGGTGCGTTCCGGAACTTATTTTCATCTTCTCCACTTGAAAGACCCGTGGCAGATTAGAATGCATCATTTCCCCCGACTCGATCTCAAGAAAGAGTAATGCATCTTCACAACAATAAAACATCTTTGGTGGAGCGCGTCATTTTGGCCAATCACAGTCTCAGGATAGACAGGGGGAGGAGACGACAGCGAACTCTGTAAAAAAACAAAAACAAACTTTGCAGCGCGACAGAGCGCGAGGGAAGCGGAAGTAACTCCTCCAACGTGTGGGTAAAGTTAATATTTTTATACATGCAGTGGAGTGTAACCATTGTTTAGTATGGCATGTTGTGTTACAAATAAAACTAAATAAAAATTAACAAAATAACAGTCAATTGCACCCCTAAAGCCACTGAGATAAAGTATCACATTAATTTAATTACCACAGGAGTGAATTTAAAAACAGGATGATGTCTATATGAACTAGTTGAATGAGGTGTCTCTAAAATATCCTGATTCATGATCAATAATAATTTAAACAATTTTTTAATCTGTCCACAGGACCTGACTTTATTTTGTTAGATGTCTCTAAAATAGTTAGTGAATCATGTTTACATGTAGGTAAACATAGATGTTTAACAACTTGTTAAAATACACAAGAATGCAGGAAATGGCATCTACTTTATTCAAAATTTCTGGCAAAACATCTTCACCAGCATATTTAAGAAACTAGTTTTTACTGTTAGTAAGTAAGTTTTATTTATATAGCACATTTCACAGACATGAGAGTCACATAGTGCTTTACAAAAGGAAAAATAAAATCACAGAAGTACTATACAAAAAGGTAAAACATAACAAACTCTAAAATCAATGTACAAAATTAACCAAAAGCCTGTCTGAAGAGATAAGTCTTAAGTTTTTAAATGCATCTGTTGACTCGGAGCAGCGCATTGTTAGCAAAATGTTCTGCTGTATTTGACTTGCTGCTGTTGTTGGTTGTTAATTTTTTGGTTGACACAATCTTTCCTATTTATGTCCTCATTAAATTAGGTTAGTAAATGACTTTTACCTGAAGCATGTTAAAAAATTACAAAATCTTTCGGGGGGGGGGTTGGCGCAACGTTTGTCACCTTTTTCATCCCTTCTGAGTTTGCAGGTATGCATATTATTATGACATTAGGGAGGGTACCGGCACTTATTTTTTTCCACTTAAAGCACTGGTTATAGGAGATGTTTGTACCTGGTGAGGGGTGCCAATCAGTATGGCCTCAGTCTTGGAGCAGTTTAATTGAAGAAAGTTCTGATTCATCCATGCCCTAATTGCCTCCAGGCAGGCAGAGAGGGCAGTGAGTGAAGATGGAGATGACAAGGTGGAAGATGAGGATGCTCCAGTCCTGATGTAAAGCTGTGTATCGTCGGCATAACAGTGAAAAGAAATGTTGAACTGATTAATAATTTGACCTAAAGGCAGCATGTAAAGGGAAAACAGCAGGGGCCCCAGAACCGACCCCTGAGGGACACCACAGGAGACACAGACTGTCTGGGACGTGGCGTTGCCAAGACTAACACATTCCAGCCTATTGGAGAGGAAAGATTTGAACCAGTCCAGGACGGTGTCGCAGAGACCGACCTCCACATGAAGACGGTGGAGGAGGACACTATGGTCCACAGTGTCGAAGGCTGTAGTGAGGTCAAGGAGGACAAGGATGGAGGGAGAGCCATGGGACCCTACCAAGCTCCGCCCAGAAACGCCCCCTAAGCCTCAACATGGCTGCTTACCTCACAAACAAAGCGTCGCGCAGCTTAGTTTCAATGGAAACATGGCGTCGACTGCAGGGTATTTCTGAGTCGAATAGTGTATCATTTCTGCCAGATTCCAACAAAATATCAGCCACGACAATGGACAGGGGATCCAACAAGTTCATGTTTTTTTTTTTGGACGTAATCAAGTTGTTTGAGCCACGCGATGCCTCAAACAGTTTGCGCTCACAGCTAAATGCCGACGAGGAAAACAGCAGCTCACGCTCAGCATTATTACAGCTGTGGACAGGATCACTGATGCCTATTGTCCTGCAAGGCTGGGTAAGTCAGGCATTCATGGTTTTGAGGGTTACTTTTGAAATCAGCGATTTCGATTGTTGGCAAAAGTTTGTGTGCCTTGGTCGCAAAGCTAATGCTAACTGTAATCTCCATTCATTCCTTAAGTGGTTGGTTAGCCGTTGCTGCTTTAGCTGCTAAACACGCCGACAGCGACTTTTGTGAGGGCTAACGAGCTCAGCCGTCCGGTGTGTTAGTTAAAATCCAGCCTTCGTGTCACGATTTTGTGCAGTTTTAGGTGAAATCGACAGTAGAGCTCGTTGTGTTAGCTAGCTCATGTGGCGTTAGCAGAGCTGTTTCTTCCCAACTTCCAGGACGTTCAGTGAACTGTGGCTTTCTCTCATCGTGACCGCGTGTTGTTAACTAGCAGGTTTCAAAAGCAGGTCAACCCTTCTCTGCTGGTGAAAGAAATAATTGTTCAGTTTTGTGGTCGTGCACAAGCTTTGATCCAAGCAAGGCATTCAGTTTCACATATAGGGAAACGGTGAATTTTACTTCCACAAATACGGTCAGGGTACCTGACATCTCCTGTACAGATACCCCACTGACGGTGGAGGAGCATTTTTCCAGCCCTGACGCAAAAAAATTCTGCACGTGTGCTAGCTAACACTGTAAATTAGCATGTGTTTATTACTACCGTAGCGTTTGTTTGTGAGGAAGCCACGCACGTGGAAGCTGCGCTGTGACGTGTTATGGGCATTAGCCAATGAAACGCGGCCCTGTGGGCGGAGCTTGGTAGGGTCCTGCAGTCTCTGTACTGTGAGCTGCCCTGAATCCAGACTGGAACTTCTCATACAGGGAGTGTTGTTGTAGGTGGTCCTGCAGCTGAGCAGCAACAGCTTTTTCCAGCACTTTAGACAGAAAAGGGAGGTGTGAAATTGGGCGGTAATTAGAAAAAATGTCGGGATCCAAATTAGATTTTTTCAGAAGAGGCCTAATGATGGCAGTTTTTAGAGGCAGTGGAACATGACCAGATTGTAGAGACTGATTTATTATTTGAGTGATTAGTGGGCCTATTGCAGAGTGATTGGTTTTTATGAGAGACGAGGGGAAAGGATCCAGGGCGCAGGATGAAGGCTTCATTTTCTTGATGATGGCCTCCACCTCACTCTGAACAACTTCGTCAAAGCTGTTTAGGGTCCCAGAATGCAGACGGGTAGGTGGCACACTGAGAACAGGGAGGTTGTGGAGCTGAGATCTGATAGTGTCAACTTTGGTTTTAAAAGACGAAAGAAACAGGTCGCATTTTTGAGCAGAGTCCTCAAGAGTTTGTTTAATGGGATTAAGCAGACGAGTTATTGTGGAGAAGAGCTGTTTAGAGTTTCCAGGGCAGGTGTTGATGATGTTAGAATAATATTTGGAGCGTGCTTCTTTAAGAGAATAGGCGTACGCTTTCTGATGTTCTTTATATGCCTGCTTATGCACAGAGAGACCAGATGATTTTACACGTCTCTCAATAGCACGGCCAGTTGCCTTCATCTTGCGCAGCTCATCAGTGTACCAGGGGGCTGAACGCGAGAAAGACACCAGTCTTGTCTTCAAGGGGGCGTGTAGGTCCAGGAGCTCCCGAAGAGATTGGTTGTAGTAATCCACAGAGTCATCTGCAGAAGGATGATTGACAGCGCTCAGGGTGTGAAGATCAGCAGACAGAACATCAGGGGAAATGTTTTTAAGGTCACGGAACTGGATGGGTCGTTTTGGGTTTGAAGCAGGCGAAGATGAAGGCACTTCCAGGGAGATGACCCTGTGGTCTGAGACACCCAGGTCATATACAGATAAGTTATTGATGAGTACAGTGTCTGTAATCACCAAATCCAGAGTATGCCCCCTGCTGTGCGTAGGGGCGTCAACATGTTGAGTGAGATTAAGAGAGTCCAAAAGAGACTTAAAATCTGTTGCCAGAGGTGAAGAAGAATTGTCCACGTGGATATTTAAGTCGCCAAGAAAAATAGTCTTCACAGGGGAGGTGCAGAAAAAAGTGAGGAGGTCATGCATCTCTGAGTTAAATGAAACATGCGGTTTGGGAGGTCTATAAATTAATATAACATTCATCAGGAGTGGGGCTTTGAAGCTGAAAGCCAGACATTCAAAAGAAGAAAAGTCATGAGAAGACAGATGAGACAATTTTAAATTACTGCGATAAATTACCGCCAGACCACCACCGCGACCAGTGCTGCGGGCTCTCTGCAGATAACTGTATCCAGAGGGACACGCCTCCTTCAGAGAACTGTAGACATCTGGTTGGTGCCAAGTCTCTGTAAGACACATGAGGTCCAAGTTCTTCTCCAGAATGTGATAATGAATTAAACATGACTTGTTGGATAGTGACTGCACATTGAAAAGTTCTCATTTAATACCAGTTGGAATAGGAGCTTTTTGAACCGGTTTAAGCAGACTGAAGTCCACTCCACATTTTCCTCGCCACTTCGTGCGCAATGGACTACAAGGACTACAAGGGCCTACAGACGCAGCGTTCCAATGACGACGTCGAGGTGCGATGCGTGCGACACGTTTTTCAGCCCAGACAGCACTAATCGAATCCGAGTTCGCTTGAGAATAAACGGTTTTCTTTCGAGAGCTTCTATGGATGTACCGAGGTCTACGCAGAAGTCCCAGTTGTTTGATGGTGGAAATAGAAAGAGGAGTGGAGCAGTTGTTAAGTTCAAACAACTGCGAAGCCGAGTACGTCAACATCCACGAGCCGGTGGAGGCTAGCACGGAGCTAACCACTAGTAGCAGGCCCACAGCTCTGAGAAAGATATACAAGAAGCAGAGAGATGTAACTCGAACGAGCATTACCTTGAAGGAGTACAGGAGAGAGTCCAGAACAGTCCAGAGGACACAGGAAGTTGAGAGAGGCAGCAGGTAAGCAAACAATAAGTGCAGCTACGTGGTTCTCAAAGCTAAATTCGTGTTGAAGCTAGCGGGAACTAGCAGCTCCTACTATTAAAATTCCGGTTAGACTAGTAAAGTTTTCTATCTAATGACTCCAGCAAACAAGTCAAATCTTGGCTTCGCCACGATCTCCCATCCTGAGCAAGCACAATGGCATCAGTGGAAAGGAAAAACTCCCTTTTAGAAGGAAGATACCTCTAGCAGACCCAGGCTCAGGACAAGCGGCCAACTGCTTTGACCGGCAACTTACAATGTTTGCAGATCTACAACGCAGTCAGAAAAGACAGTTGCTCTAAAACTTAATCACAGAAAGGTAGAAAGGTAAAAATGCCCGTGTCCGTTCGCACAGGTGCTGTACACAGGCTCACGCCTGTCGCACTCTGCGTTCAAGACAGGTAGAAAGGTAGAAATATCTGCGTCTGTTCACACAGGTGCTGTACACAGGCTCACGCCTGTCTCACTCTGCGTTCAAGAAAAGTAGAAAGGTAGAAATGTCCGCGTCCGCTCACACAGGTGCTGTGCACAGGTGCTGTACACAGGCTTGCGCCTGTCGCACTCTGTCGCACTCTGTGTTCCAGAAAGGTAGAAAGGTAGAAATGTCCAACAAGGCTCGGTGAAAAAATAGCAGAAAGTAACAAAAAAGGCTCAAGGAGCAAAAAGTACGAAGAGCAGCGGCAGCCAAGGTGCGCCCGCATCCGCTCACAGGTGCCCGCGTCCACTCACATAATGCTTAGCAGTATTTTAGTTTTCAAAACTAAAATACTGCTAAGCATTATGGGAAAGACAACAAAATCCACTGCCTTACTGGTTAAGGGGAGTGGCTGTGTTGTCTTTCCCATCATTCTTAGCTTTTTTTAGTTTTCCAACTGAACCATGAGTAAGAAGGACGTGTGTGGTGAAGACCTGCCTCCTGTTTGCTGTTAAAGTTTGTGAGGTTCCTGTGGTAAGGCTCAGAGAGTCTTCATTGGATGTCTCACACCATGTTGAAATAAATATTCTCAATTCAAAAGCTTCATTATACAGATTCGTATACCTGAATGGTATCGGATCGGAAAAGTATCGGTATCGGTCGAGACCCAGTTGTTGAGTATCGGATCGGATCGGAAGTGAGAAATGTGGAACGGTGCATCCCTACTGAGAAGCTGCAAGTTTTGTAAACAAGCAGATCTCCTGACCCCAATCCGTTTCCTGGATGGGTCTAGTTTACTGGTCCTCGGCCTTAACAGAACGTTGGAGCTAGACAAACCGCCCAGGGTCTGTGTTTCACTCGTTGTGGGGATATTGTTTAAGAGCAGAGCTGAACCAGCACAGTGAGAAAGGTCACGTGCTGCTAGATCACTGCTTGGACATTGCGTGTCGCCCATTAATGATAAGGGGACAGCTACAACGTGAGAACGTGGAGATGATTCTTTGTGCTTGGCAGACTTTAAATTGTTTGGTGACAGAGAGCCCAGTTCCCTTCGAATAACAGGAAGAGAAATCTGATTCAGCCCTGATTTGTTTACACACACAGCAGTTTGATCACAAATGCCTTTGTGAACGTGTGAAGCTTGTGGTTGCCTGTGGGCTTCTGCCGTGCCCCCCCGTCATTAGATTCTGTCGGCGCGCATCCCTGAGGTGCGGACATGTCACGTGTTTGCTTGGTTAGTGTATTGTCCGCCCCGTCGTTCACAATGGAGCGGGGGCTGGAGCACGTGACCCCCCTCACCTGTCTCCGTGAGGGGTGGGGGACCTGCTTGCAGACGCCTCTGTGCCTGTCCGCTACAGACGGAGCAGAGGTACCCTGCTGGGGCTCATTGATTAGGCTAACACCCAGTGAGCCGTGAGGGATGGGGGGAGACGGCCCCCTCCCTTTATGATGGCTGGCAGGCCAGCGGAACCCGTTCTGCTGAAGTTATTTGTGTTTGTTGTTATTTTTTTAGTTTTTTGAGAGTCAATAAAACAGAGAGGGGCTGTTTTTTTAGCTTTATTCGTGCTTATGTGTAATGACATATATGACTTTATGTCACTCACAGCAGGAAAAACATGATTTGTGCATGCAACAGAGTTACCAGCTTTTTGTACCGTGCTACAACTAAAGTCTGGACATGAAGAGATCATTTCCTTTACCGCGTGGGCGGGTGATCGTGTAAAGTCAAGACGTGAACCTGGTTCATCAGGCACGGTTTTGTCTGGTGTCCCGGTTCGCCGAGGAGGCCTTGTGTCTCCTCGGCGAACCGGGACACCAGACAAAACCGTGCCGCCTGGCGGGGGACAAACCTGTTTTTGCTCCATGCGTGTTCGGTCCGAGGTGGACCCGACAGTGGTCTCTGCCGGTGCTCGTCCTCGTACGTCGGCCGCTTTTGCGTGGGGCACGCATTGCAGAGCGGTGTCGAGGCTACGCAGGTCTGCCCCCAGCAGACTCCCTGGGGGGGGGGGGGAATGCCCACCCGGAGAGCTTCAGCCTGTTTGCGCCTCTGGTCCAGCTTGGTCTGAATTCGATCCAGAGCTTTCCCAAACAATCCCGTCGGTTCTATCGAGTGGTGGAGAAAAGGCACCTTTTGTCCCTCGGGGAGATCAGTTAAAGTCATCCACAGATGGCGTATCGCGATGACCACTTCTGCCATGCCTCTGCCTTGAGCAACAGCGGCTGTTCCCATCATGCGGAGCACAAAGTATGGTGCCCTGCGGGCCTCATCCAGCAAGTCAGCGGCAGCTTGATTGTTCGTTGTTACCTGGAGCTGTTGCAGTTTTTCAGCCAGGTAAGCCGGCATCAACGCGGATGCGTTAATCGCGCGCGCCACGAGTCCCTGAGCTCTGTAGCATTTCTCGAGCAGAGAAGCTGAAGCTCGATAAGCTTTGCTAGGAAGAGTTGGTTTTGTCCTGGATAACTTGGGAGCCAGGTGAGACGCCAGTGTGTCCTCATTTTGAGGCACGTTGGCTATTCCCTGCTCATCCATCCCGTCCACGTCGAGAAACTGCGAGAGTGGTAACAGCATGGGAGCTCGGGGCTGAGCCCAGGTGCGAGTCAGTTCTGTGAGGAAGTCCGGGAACACGGGCATCCTTTGCCTCGTGGCGGCCTGCTGCTTTGAGTAAAAATAGTTTCCTGCCAGCCTCGTGACCTGTTGACGAGGCAGAGGCTCTGGCCATGGGATGTGCAGCGCGTCAGT
>JBBPBX010062302.1:0-12716 GCA_038048925.1 Garcialebias charrua | reverse complement strand
TCAGCTTAGACAGTCGGCTCAGCTAGAAAAAAACAGGATTTAACAGTTTGTTTACATGACTGTTAAGTTTCATGGAGAGTCCATTTTCACTCCCAGATTAGTGAGTTCTTGTTTCTCTAATGGGGCTAGAGAGGAAAGGTCGATACCGTGGTTCTTGATTGTACCATTAGGAGGAAACAACATGACTTCAGTCTTCTTCTCATTGAAACTTAAGAAATTTAAAGCCATCCAGTTCCTGATGTCAACTAGAATGTGTACCAGTGTACTTCAGAGGGAAGTAAATTTGACAGTCATCAGCGAAGAAATAAAAGGGAATGTTATGTTTATGGAAAATAGCACCTAGTGGCAGCATGTATAAAGAAAAGAGAAGAGGACCGAGGATGGACCCTCTTTGGGTACCCCACACCGAAGAGTTGCCAACAATGAACTAAAATCCTTAATGTTAATACAAAAGGTTCTGTCAGAGAGGTAGGATCTAAACTATTTGAGGGCTGACCCTGTGATGCCCAACCACTACTCCAGCCTAGAAATGAGGATCCCATGGTCAATGGTGTCAAAAGCAGATGTAAGGTCCAATAAGCAACCGTGGTTATGAAAATGTCTGTAAAGAACTTCAGTAGAGCAGTCTCAGTGCTGTGGAGTGATTTGAAGCTTGATTGGAACACCGCTAAGAGTGATCTTCCAGCAAACATTTTAACTGGGACTCAACTATTTTTCCAATAGTTTTAAGACAAATGGGAGTCTAGAGACCGGTCTGAAGTTGGACACCATTTGAGGGGTCAAGACTACGTTTTTTTTTTTCAGCAGAGGTTGAATAGTAGCATGTTTAAAACTTTTTAACACCACACCTGAGGAAAGACTGCTATTCAAAATAGTGATAATAGAATGGCCCAGCATAGGAAAGACCTCCTTTAGAAGTCGAGGGGGGACAACATCAAAGGGGGAACCAGATGGTTTCATGCTGCACGTTACCTGCTCCAGAAAAGACAGTGAGATGGTCTCAAAGTGATCAAATACAGCTACACAGTGAGATGAGATGGATGGATCATGAGCTGGTGGAGAAATGAGTGCCCGGGTGTTCTCAACTTTTTCTAAAAAGAAATGGAGAAAGTTTTCACACAGTTAAGTTGAGGCTTCCAGAGGTGAAGGTTCAGTGATGTGAAGAAAGGTATCCAGGGTAGAAAAAAAACCTCTGGGGTTGTAAGAGTTGGTGGCAATTATATCAGAAAAGTATCTAGATTTAGCTAAAAAAAAATTATTCTGGTCCTCTGGACATACAGAAAAACAAATAACAAACGAACAACAAAAATTGTAGAAACGTTTCGTCTTTCCTCCGAAAGACTTCTTCAGTCTGAAGTGCTGTATTCAGCTCAGTCTTATAAATAGCACCTTCTCCTAGTAGATCAACCAGTTTGCTGCTGAGAGCCAAAACTAGCTGCTCACATTATTAAGGAGGTCCATCAGCCTAACGATGGATAGTTAGCACCCTAATGGTTGCTTGATGGTTTGGTTTACCTAAAATTCACAAACAAGTTGTACCTTTAAGACCAATTGTTAGCATGATTAACTTACAATGTTTCCAAATATCTGGCATCTGCATTAATCCTTTTAGTTGGTAGCTCAGAACACCATATACAGAACACTATTGACTTGGTGGATAAGGTGAGGGATGTCATCATGGAGACTGATGAAACAATGGTCTCTTTTGATGTCACATCACTCTTTACGTGCATTCCTGTTGATGAGGCAGTAGAGATGGTCTGTTTTAGGTTAAAATCAGACACCTCTCTGAGCAGCAGGACCACGCTTTCCACAGAACAACTGTGTCAACTCTTGAAACTGTGCCTGCAGTCAACCTACTTCACATATGGGGAGCAATATTATAGGCAGAAACATGGGTGTGCTATGGGCCGCAGTTTCTCCTATTGTTGCCAACCTGTATGCCATGGAGGGCCTTGACGTCCTTTTCAGGGACACCACCAAGTCATTGGTTCAGGTATGTTGACGACACCTGGGTTAAAATTAAATCTCAGGAAGTCTAACATTTTACTGAGCACATCAACTCTGTGGATAAATATATTAAGTTCACATGAGAAGATGTAAAAAATGGCAGGCTGGCTTTCTTGGACTGTGAGGTCTCAGTTTCTGATGGAGGCCTTTTGCAAACTGAGATGTACCACAAACCCACCCACACAGACCAGTATTTGCAGTTTGACTCCCATCACCCTCTTGAGCACAAGTTAGAAGTCCTCAGGACTCTGTACCACAGAGCAGACAGCATCCCCACTAACTCAGGAGCCAGACAGAAGGAGAAATCCCACACAAGACAGGCTCTAGACTAGAGCAATGTGGATATCCTAACTGGGCCTTCCTCAAAGCAGACACGAAACCCAAAAAACATGACTTCAGCCAGCCATCAGGTGAAAAGAAGGAACCCAGACCCAGACCAGTGGTCGTTCCGTATGTTGCGGGAGTTTCAGAGAAACTGAGACGTTTATTTTCTAAACACAACGTCCCAGTGGCTTTTAAACCCCAAAATACATTACGGCAAAGACTGGTTCATCCCAAAGATCCAGTCCCCCGGCACAAACAGAGTAATATTGTGTATGCTGTTCAGTGTCAGGAGGGCTGTGATCAGTCTTATATCGGGGAAACTAAACAGCCACTGGCCAAAAGGATGGCCCAGCACAGAAGATCAACATCATCAGGTCAGGACTCTGCAGTCTACACTCATCTCCAGGCCAGCGGTCACTCTTTCAGGGATGAAGATGTTCACATCCTTGATAGAGAGGAACGATGGTTTGAGAGAGGAGTAAAGGAGGCCATCTTTGTGAAAAGAAACCATCCATCATTAAACAGAGGTGGAGGCCTCCGGGTTCAACTGTCCCCCTCTTACAATGCTGTTATTGCTAGTATCACTCAGCCCTCTGTGAATAGCAAACAACCATCAGGGTGCTAACGATCCATCGTTAGGCTGATGGTCCTCCTTGATCATGTGAGCAGCTGGTTTCAGCAGTCATCAGCAAACTGGTTGATCCACTGTGAGAGGGTGCTATTTATAAGACTGAGCTGAATACAGCATCTCAGACTAAAGCCCCTTTCATAAGACGGCTCCGTCCGTGCCTGATGCGTGTTCAGTCCTCCAACTAACATTCAGAAAAAACACAAAGGCGGATTGGCGAGTAAATTTTACTCGCCTCTGATGCGCCCCTGATCCGCGAGCAGAGGTAATGTCAGATCCGGACCCGAGCCGGGCAGACCCACTTGTGAATGCAACCCGCGGTTCCGCGCTCAGAATATGAAGATATCAGTGAGCGACCGCAGGATTAATCAACAAGCAGATTTATTAACAAGGGAATATTAAAAATGACACGAAACAGCAACTTGTAAAAGTTAGTTTTGCTCTTTTTTTTCCTCTCTCTTTCTCTCTCTCTGCAACGGAGGAGCTATGTGTGTGCGCGCTGGAGGGAGACAATAGATTTATTACTGAGGAAATATTAAAAATGACATGAAACGACAACTTGTAAAAGTTAGTTTCGCTCTTTTTTTTCCTCTCTCTCTCTCTGAGCAGCGGAGGAGCTGTGTGTGCGTGCGCGTTGGAGGGAGACAGTAGATTTATTACTGAGGAAATATTAACAATGGCACGAAACAACGATTTGTAAACGTCTGACGTCTGTCCCACAATAAATACGTCGCGGTCCAGTTCATGCTCAGCTGAGTTCTGTTCCACGCCTCTTCTGGATCTGCGCTGCAGCTTCATTTATGAACACGTTTATGTGAGCGGGACCTGCCCGCCTTCAACTGTGGTCTTATGAATGACCCGGGGAGGATTAAAGCCGGACTGGTCTGTGCGGCAATTGCGCGGATTTGACTTATGAAAGGGGCTTCAGTAAGTCTTTCGGACAAAAGACGAAATGTTTCTACAGTTTTTTGTTGTTTTTTTTTGCTTTTTTTTATGTCCAGAGGACCAGACTCTGTCTTTTTTAGAATATATAAACAAGTTACGACAGTCTTGAGTTACGACGTTTTGTGGTTACGACGCATCTCCCATTAAAAAAAAAGTTTTTAAAAGCCGAGTTATGCAGTTTCCGGTTTTACGTCGTAAATGTAGCGGCAGAGGAATACTGCACTATACTCTCTAAAAAAGCTAAGTCTGGTCCTCTGGACATTCAAAAAACAAAACAAAACTGTACTGTGAACGCGGTTTTACGTCGTACACGAATAGAGAATACGGAGGATGGACCGAGCTGGACGGTGGTTTTACATCGTCAACGAATGGAGAATACGGCCGATGGACGGAGGAAAACGGCGTCACCAGCATCCCAGTAGGCCATAACTCTTTTTTCCCTTCATTATGGCTCCCAAATGTATGTGTTTTTTGATAATTCTGTAGGGTACTGTGTTAGGATAGGCTAAGTGCTTGGTAATACAGTACTGTACATTTAAATGGTGCAGTATGTACGTATATTTCGACTTATGTCAAAAATCGGTTTCCGTCACGTAGGAACGGATCTACGTCGTAAGTCGAGGACTACCTGTATTCTAATTTTATGACCTGCACATGTATTTATGTATATATATATATATATATATATATATATATATATATATATATATATATATATATATATATATATATATATGTAACCTCATCAAATGGTGAATTCGTTCAGAATAAATCAGGTCTGCGTTGTGTTATTAAGGACCAGGAGACAGGATGAGGTGAAACGTTGTTTATCTGTACAGAACAGAATATGGACTGATCATAAATCAGGTTCATCACAGCGGGTACAGCACCTCATGCCCATCTTGTATTAACTGGCCAACTGCCGTATTTACAACATTAATATTAAACAGAAATACAAATAAATAAAATAATGTGTACCTGTACAGAACAGAATATGGACTGATCATAAATCAGGTTCATCACAGCGGGTACAGCACCTTATGAGGAAAATCATTTCATGTCAGCATCAAGCTAACATAATATTTTACTGGAGCGTTTAACTCAGTGGACCTACCTCATGCCCATCTCGTATTAACTGGCAATGAGATGTCTGTGTTCACAATATTTATAACCGCCAATCAGCCAGAGGGGGCGCTGTTTCACCCATTACACATGAACCTAAACTTGGAAGTAATGACAAGTGGAATTATATTCAATATTAACTATGTTACACTCCCTCCTGCTGAATTCCACTTGCCCCATTACAACAACCAAAACAAAACAACCAAATGAAAGCAAGTAAGAGAAAAAAAAAAAACAGTACAGGCACATATACATAAATGGAATAAGACCACTATTCAATTGCACAGGAAACCAATATACAACCACCGTTTCCAAAATCGCTTGTGAGGTACAATCACATCAAATTCACAGTTACAAACACCCAGTCACTAGACTATCCTGAGAGGATCAGTATGAGAAAAGGTTGGCCAAACCCCATCTACATACATAAGGGAAAAAAAAATATGCCCATTTACATATTTTGTTAATGTGTAACTGCAAACTCACCTCCCAAATAGCAAAACAAACATGAAATATGAAAATTGTTACAACACCTCTAGGTCAAAGTTGAAACAAATTAAACTGTAGTTTTTTTTTCATATACAAGAACTTATCAGACTAATGCTGTTCTTTGGTGCATCATTTCAATAAATCTGGTCACTGGTCTCAACAACCGTCCAGCTCTAGATCTACGGTCAGTCGCACCATCAACTACTGTCACTGTAGTAGTTACTGTAGCAGGTATGTCAGTGAGAGTGTCAGTAACAGGAGCCGGAAATGTCTCTGGGCAAGCCGTCAGGACTGCTGAGCAACCAGAGTCTGCTGAACTGCTGTCCGTCAACGCAGGTCCTGTGGCTCCTTCCAGCACGGTGCCCTCCACCTGCTCAGCATCCTCCACATCTGTCTCACTGCCTGCTCCCAAAGGTAGGTCAGATACCCACGCTCTTGTTCTAAACTCTGCTGAGTCAGAAATAGCATCACTGATGGCTGACCTCCCAGCACTTGGGTCAAGTGAACTTGATGTTTGAGATAGTACAGCCTCCTCCTGGTCATCATGGTTGTCCTCAGGTAGAGGCAGAAAGTTTACTGGCATTATCAGATTGCGGTGGACCACTTTTACTTGGCCTGTAGTGGGATTCTGGATCCTGAAAGTGTGGTTCTCATCATCTTTTCCAATCACCACATACACCGTGCTATCCCAGCGGTCAGCAAGCTTCCTTTTTCCAGGTCCTCCTTTGTTGGCCAGCAGCACTCTGTCGTTCACTTCCACAAGTACACCACGTACTCTCCGGTTGTATAGCTCAGTGTGACGCTGGAGCTGTTTAGTTGCCGTTAACTGGGCTACAGCCATAGCTTCTCTCATGTCCTTTCGTAGTGACTCCACGTAGCGATCATAGTCCACCACCTCCGGATCACTGAGCACTGAACCAAAGATGACGTCCACCGGAAGACGTGGCACCCTTCCAAACATGAGCAGGAACGGAGCATATCCTGTCGTCTCATGCACGGTACAATTGTAGGCAAATGTCAGAGATTTCAGGGCCTCAGGCCAACGATGTTTAGCTCTTGGTGGCAATGCTCGAATCATGTTGCCTAGAGTCCGGTTCATTCTCTCACATGAGCCATTACCCATAGGGTGATAAGGTGTAGTGTGGGACTTTTGCACGCCTGCCACATTCAGTAACTCTGCAATAAGCAAACTCTCAAAAGTGGCCCCCTGATCGGAATGTAGTCGCTTGGGAAACCCATAGATGCTGAAATAATTGTTCCACAGCTGGTGTGCGACTGCTTTAGCTGACTGATTGGGGCACAAGAAAGCGTGTGCCATCTTTGTGAAGTGGTCAGTAGCTACTAACACATCCAGTGAACTGTTTGAAGAATCCTCAGCAGTCCAGAAATCAATACTGACAAGTTCAAGAGGTTCAGAGGTCCTTATGTTTTTCAAAGGAGCTCTGGCTTCTGGCTCTGGCGACTTGCTGACAACACATCGTCTGCAGTGTTGTACATACTCAGTAACATCACGCACTAGGCCAATCCAATAAAATCTCTGTCTCGTCAAGTACAGGGTCCGTTGCTGACCCTGATGACCAGCCTCATCGTGAACACCTTGTAACACCTTCTGGCGCAGTGAGCGTGGGACCACAAAAAGGTAGGACTTTTTCTTTGTGACAGGGTTTTTAGCTACCCGTTGCAGGACTCCATCTCTCAATACAAGCTTTTCCCAGCCTTTCAAAAGCTTGAGGACTTCTGATGACTCCTTGACACGTTCTCTTCTGGAAGGTCTCCACTTTCTCTCTACAAAGAACATCACCCTACTTAGAACTGGGTCATTTCTCTGTTTCTCCTGCAACACTTCAAGTGAGAGCACCTCAGAGTTGACCTGTGGGGTTGTTAGAACAGTCTGTGAGAACTGTGGCAGGAGAAGAGCATGCGGGTACACCACAGGACCACTCTCACTGCATCCCTGGAGCACAGCAGCAACCTCCAATGATGATACTGCTCCTGTCTTAACAACCGCCACACCCTGAGATATCTGTTGGTCACACTCAGCTACTTCAGGTGGGTTAGCTGACCAGCGAAACACCTCCTGGACTCCATTAGCACCAACCACTGCAGCCTCTGCCAGCAGCTTGTCATAAGGCACTCTCGTCAAACGGTGAGGCATACTAGGCTGTACGAAGGGCTCTCTGCTAAGGGCGTCAGCCACCACATTCTTTGATCCAGGAATGTACTTGATGTTGAACTGGAATGGTGCCAACTTAGCGATCCACCTCTGCTCACACGCGTCCAGCCGAGCCTTGGACAGGATGTAGGTTAGCGGATTATTGTCCGTCCACACGGTGAATTGATGGCCTCTCAACCAATGATGGAACTTGTCACACACTGCCCATTTTAATGCGAAGAATTCTAGTCGGTGTGCAGGATATTTGGATTGGGCATAACTCAGCGATTTACTTGCAAAAGCAATCGGTCTGGCCGTTGAACCACCTGCAGGCACTTGTGACAGGACTGCACCAAGTCCGTCGGTAGAGGCATCCACAGACAGGAGAAAGGGCTCACTGAAGTTTGGGTGGGCCAGCACCACACGATCTAGCAAAGCCCACTTCAGTTGATGGAAAGCCTGCTGACAATCTGCAGTCCAATCTTCAGCACGGAGCTGTTTGCGGATTTGGCGGCGTTTTCTCCCACCTCCACGCGGACCTTTAGAGCATGAGATTAGCCGAAACAACGGTTTGGCTATGGCAGAACACCCTTCAATAAACTGCTGGTAGTAGACTACCATGCCAAGAAAGGAACGGATCTTCTTCTGAGAGGGAATATTTGTGCCAATTTCCATAAGGTCAGACTCTGTGATGGTGGTGATAGCAGTCACTTTATCAGGGTCAGACTGGATCCCATCTATGCTGATGATATGACCAAGAAACTTCACTGACCTCCTCAGAAAGTGACATTTCTTTGGGGCGAGCTTTAGGTTATGGCTCTGGAGTCTCTGGAAGACCATGTGCAGACGCTCCAGCGCTAGGTCTTCTGTTGGAGCAAACACCAGGACATCATCCAGATAGCACAACAAGCTCATGAAGTTCTGGTCACCGAAGATGTTTAGCATCATTCTCATGAATGTGGCGGGACTATTACAGAGTCCTTGAGGCATCCTATTATACTCATACAATCCAAAAGGCGATGAAAAGGCAGTGTACTTTCGGTCAGCTTCATGCACTTCCACATTGTAATAGCCAGAGGTCAAATCCATGGTTGAGAAAAAGGCATTGCCCCCCAGGGCTGCTAGAGCATCAGCTGGATGAGGGAGTGGGTGAGCATCCTTGACAGTGCGTGCATTGATCCATCGGAAATCATTACAGATACGTAGGTCACCCGACTTCTTCCACACGATCACTAATGGAGATGCAAACTCACTGCTAGACTTTCGTATGATGTCACGCTCTTCCATCTCATCCAATGCCTCTCTCAATTTTTCATACTGGGTTGGTGGTATGCGCCTACATGGCAATCGAAATGGTTTCTCATCCATGACTCTGATGCGATGTAGGAAACCAGTGGCTTTACCACAATCCATCTTGTCCCTTGAAAAGATTGATTGGTATTGAACAATGAGCTCAGCCAGCTTAGCCTTATATTCAGGGGCAACGTCACATGACTCAATGTCCACATCCGACAGCCCCAGTCCTCTTAGCCTTGCCTGAGGGGTGTCAACTGTGCTCGGTGCCACAAGGTGAGGATGATCTGGTAAAGTCGAGTCCTCTGAGACGAGGCTGTGTTTTGTACTGTTGTCCAACGGTACTTGAACTTGTTGTTGGATGTCGAGTTGGGAACCAGCAAACATCTCCACTGAATCACAAGTACTCACATCCGCCAACTTAGTATTACGTCTCAAAGTAACCAGCTTGTCTGATGGATTAATGACCTTTAATGGGAGCCACCCATCTGCTCTCAGGATTGACACCGACCTCCCCACCAAGACTGTTCTCGGTTTAGATCTGGCGGTTGTTGGCTCCACGACAACAGTACATCCAGCCAACAGATTATTCACCTGTGGCAACTTGCCCCAAATCAGATGCTCTGTCATGGGTTCAAGAGTAACAGCTCGCTTGATTTTGATAGTTCCAACTGCATAATGGGCGTCTGAATCGGCAGCTTCCACCCTTGCCAACAAATGTAGCAGTTTCTGCTCTGCATCACTACTGTCACAGAGTGCTGTGGGGCCTTGGTCCTGGATGTCTTGCTTCAGCTTAAACCTGTTAATAATGTATTTCAACAGGTTACTGCCAACAATCAGTTCTTCATTCTGGTTCTCAACGATCAATGTTGGGACAATCACTTTGTAATCATAAAGATCCATCTCCAGATCGCACATGCCAGAAGGTAATGTCCTGGACCCCCCACATCCAATCAACACAGTGGCTGTCGGCTCAAGGGCGGGGCTTCTTAAAACATCCTGCTGTAACAGCTGAGGTATTACTTTAGAGCTCAGTGTGCACGCCATCGACCCGCTATCCAGCAAAGCTCTGACCGTAACCACTCCTCCCAGTGTCACATTTTCATAAAACAAGTTGTCATGTTGTTTGAGTCTCTGAATGTTTTGGATTATTGGTGTATATCCCATTTTTCTCACTTCACATGCACTTTGACATATAGACTCCATGTCATTTTCAACATTTGCAACAGGGGGATCACTTTTAGGCCCAACACTTGTCCCCACCACATGCAGGCCAGTCAGTTTTCCTGAAGCTGCACCACCTGCTTATCGCTCCCAGGCTTCCTCACCACAGTCCTTGGACACTCTGCTCGGATGTGGTCAGGTGCAAAACAGCTGAAGCACAGATGGTTGGACCTGCAGTGGTACTGAGTAGTGTGTCCACCATCGTTGCACACAGCACAAGGTAAGGCAGGCTTTACTTTCGTCGGCTGGTCCCTCTGGGTGTGTACATTGAACCTTCTTTGAAAATTGTGCTGCTGTGGCTGCTGCTCCAGCACACGTTCAAGTAGAGCGATGACCTGGTCCAGGCGGTCTGGCGAGCTCTCAGCTGTCTTCCCAATAGCAGCAGCTGGAGGTAGTACTTCAGTACGGAGTGTCGCACTCTGCACAGACGAGGTGACTTCCTGGTGCTGGGAAGACAGGATGCTTGACATTTTGTGTTTGGTTAGTCGCTTGCGATTTCTGCAATTCTCAACAAGCTTCTCGTGAATTTCAGCCACTGTCCAATCTTTCAGCTGCTTACATTTGAATATGAGTGACAGTTCAGGATCAGGGCAGTTCTGGATAAACATGGCAGCTAGATCACCAGACAGAGAGTCAAAAGCCTTATTTTGTCTCTTTAAAGAGTCCTCTGTCATGTCCAAAGCTTTGTTAAGTCTCAGCCAATAGTCAAAGGGATGTTCGTCAGGGTGGGGCACCGTAGCATAAAAGTCTGCTAAGGGCAAGCTAGAGGACATAGTATCACTGAAGTGCTGCTTCAGTATCTCAAAAATGGGCTCAGGTCCTGTAGTCAGATTTAAAACTGGCTTACTGCGTATGCCAACTTTAACTACTTCATGTGCCCTCCCCACCAGCTTAGACATCACCTCATCAGCCTGTTCAGCCACAGGGATGTCTTTCTTTCTCATATAAGTTAACATCATAACCTCCCACTCTTGGACTGAACATGAATCATGATCCCCTTTAAAACTCACAGGTTCTTTCACATCAGGGCGAACAATGACATTTAACATGGTAGACTCGTTAGCTGTAGCTCCAACCACCCCTGGACCCACTGTATTACTCAAACGGGTCTCAATGCAAGCTGCAATACTTTCACCTATTGAAACTCCAATTCGTGAAGCTATGTCACTCAAAAGTTTACCATCAACTTCACACTGTGGAGCATTAACAGTGTCATTAACTCTTTCACCCACATAAACAAAATTTGATTTTGGTGTGGATGCTTCTGGGGTATTCAAATACAAACCCCTACCTCTGGCAACTGCAGGCATAGGAGTAAACATTTCAAACCCCCTCCCCCTACCAAAATAATTATTGCTTGCCATAACTCAGCCCTTAATGATCAAAAGCAACAAAAAACAAAAAAATATATATATATAATAATAATTTTCAGTTATTATTATTAATTATTATTATTATTAATTATTATTAATTTGATCACTTACAAATTAAACACGAGCAAAAGTGCACCTTCAACAAATCAACAAGAAAAACCTGAATGAAAAAGCTGTAAAAACATTAAAACTTATTTTGTCTCAAAGTGCCCCTCCTCCTTCAGAGAGCGCAGCGCAGAGAGAGAGAGAGAGAGAGAGAGAGAGAGAGAGAGAGAAAGAAAGAAGAAAAAAAAGACCTCCTGTATCATAGTGCAGCCACAGCGCTCAATCAACACAAAACGGTTAAAATGAATTAAAAAAATAGCTCCACACTTTCAGACTGGCCACTGCACTACCAGACTGAGCAGCGAAGAATCCACACGGGGCTGCGGTACCGGCCGGGTCTGATGAACGGGACAGATGCGCGCGCAGCCACCAACTGCCGCGGCTCCAGGGTGTAGACGCAGCCCACCAACTGCCGCGGCTCCAGAAAGTAGACGCAGCCACTCGCGCTGGAGTAGTTGAAGAACGGGTCACAGGCACCAATGTAACCTCATCAAATGGTGAATTCGTTCAGAATAAATCAGGTCTGCGTTGTGTTATTAAGGACCAGGAGACAGGATGAGGTGAAACGTTGTTTATCTGTACAGAACAGAATATGGACTGATCATAAATCAGGTTCATCACAGCGGGTACAGCACCTCATGCCCATCTTGTATTAACTGGCCAACTGCCGTATTTACAACATTAATATTAAACAGAAATACAAATAAATAAAATAATGTGTACCTGTACAGAACAGAATATGGACTGATCATAAATCAGGTTCATCACAGCGGGTACAGCACCTTATGAGGAAAATCATTTCATGTCAGCATCAAGCTAACATAATATTTTACTGGAGCGTTTAACTCAGTGGACCTACCTCATGCCCATCTTGTATTAACTGGCAATGAGATGTCTGTGTTCACAATATTTATAACCGCCAATCAGCCAGAGGGGGCGCTGTTTCACCCATTACACATGAACCTAAACTTGGAAGTAATGACAAGTGGAATTATATTCAATATTAACTATGTTACATATATATATATATATATATATATATATATATATA
>JBBPBX010062300.1:0-20870 GCA_038048925.1 Garcialebias charrua | reverse complement strand
CCTCCACGCTTTATCTGTGCACCCAATGTGTACCAGGTTTGCCCCTGACGGGTCAAAGGTCACCCTGCGTCCTAACCCTGCATATGTCCCAAAGGTTCCAACTCTAAATCCCAGAAGTCTGGACTTTGAGCTCTGCGTTTTCTCCCCACCCTGTCCTCACTGAGGAACAGAGGAGGTTGAATGCACTCTGCCCTGTCAGGGCCTTGAGTGTTTACATCAACAGAACTGTCAGTTGGAGGAAAACAAACCAACTGTTTGTATGTTTTGCCAATCCTGTTGCTGGCAGAGCTCTTTCAAAGCAGTGGCTCTCCCACTTGGTGACTGAGGCCATAAAAAGGGCGTACAGCAGGGGCGGCCACCACTAGAGGGCGCTAGGGGCGCCGCCCCTCTGGAACATGTGGAGCTTTTCACAGTTTGAAGACTTACATTTTTTTATAAAAATGAAATAATAAAATAAAAATATTTCAAAATGTATTCATATATGTTTTTAGTTGTGTAGGATAAATAATTTATGAGTAATGATGAGTTATATTGTTTGTTTAAAAAAAAAAAGTTTTCTGATTGTGACGTACTTCCGGTTCTCCGTGGGCGCTGGCAGCTAAAGCTAGATTCATACTTGACGCGACGCGCAACGCGCGAGGGTGCGCGCTCCAAAAGTGACGCAATTTCACAGTCCCCGCCCCTGCGCGTTGGCCCCGCGCAGGGGATTAGCGCGTGCCGTGCACCTCTGAATTTTTGAAACTCCGCAAGCCCTGCGCGCGCGGTGGGCGCTACGATTTGATTGACAGGTCCTCACCGACAGCCTTCACCCTCTTCACGCCGGAGCCTGCAGCTGTTTGCGCCGCTGTGGTCGTGGAGACGGAGTCGCGACGCATGGAGGAATGTTTTGTGACACAAAATGTATTAAATTATCCTTCATTCCTGATCTGGAGTCGGACTTTTCTTTTGTTTTTTCGCCAAAAGTCACGTGATCGCTTTCTCCTCCGCTGACTCCATGCATTAAAGCCGCAAATAAAGACAACAGTTCAGCACGCGAGCGGAAAGCTATTTGTTTTTGTTGTGTGATTTCAAACAGTTCTTCTTCTACGGTAGATTTCTTCTTCTACACCTTTCTTGCAACATATGCACAGGTTTTAGAGGGTACTGCCTCCTGCTGGTCCGTAAAAGAACAGCACTTTGCCATGCTCCGCCGTGCGTCAACCATAAACACAGAGGCGACACTGTAAACGCATTTCGCCGCACGGCACAGTGCACGCGCTGCGCGCGCGCGCCATCCTACGGACCAAAGCGCGAGTCTAACTCAGCCTTTATCCATTGACTCTCGTTATCAGTAGCGCATGCGCAGTTATGCCCATCTTTACAAAACTATTGGAGTCTTCAGGGCGCAGTTTTCACCACCCTCGAGCCTGGACTCGTCTAACGTGAACGCTGTGCATCGACAGCGTGTTTCCGGTCGTTTATTTATTTATTTATTTTTTAAATCTGGAAAATCAGCCGTGCAGTGACAAGCAAGCTGGCTGCAGGTACGTTTTGAATCATGAAAGCCCTTTATCTAATGTCTATTTGCATTTCTGACTTGTATGCCTCTCAATTTTTATATAGCTGTTTGTGAAAAAAGCCTTCAGCTGACTGTTTATTCTGGTGAATTTGTTTGTGGAGCTAACATGCTAATGCTAGCCTTAATGCTTATATTACCATTCCTGACTGATATACTGTATGCCTCTCAACTAGATCTTGCAAAAGTGTTTTCTAAACGTTATGTGTTTAATAAAGGCTATATTCTTACATATTATTATTAATTATTGTTGGATTTTGAGCAGATTTAGCTGCATCTGACTGAATCTTTGCTACTTGTTAAAAAGAAATCGGTCCTGCAGAAAAATGTTCTGATACCACATTCAGTAATTATCTAAAACCAGAAAGTTCTTCACTCAAAAGACTCAAATGCACATTTTCATCTTGAAGTCTTGTCTGATCATTATTCCAAAGAACATCACTTTTGAAAATCTATTTAGGAATTACTCAATTTTGAAGCAAGTTATTTTAACTGTCCAGCTTTTGTACAAAACTTGAGCTGAAGTCCATCCATCCTCCCATCCATCCATTGTCTTCCGCTTATCCGGGGTCGGGTCGCGGGGGTAGCAGCCTAAGTAGGGAGGTCCAGACTTCCCTCTCCCCAGCCATTTGGAGCAGGATGGATGGATAAACTTTTTATATTCAACAGATGTCTGCTATATGGTTTTATGAACCTCACAGTTTTTAGCAGCTCTTAAAGAGACATTTACTTCCACTACAGGACACGAAAATGATGAGCGAACTTCTGGTGGTCCAACCAGGATGTGAGAAGTGGGGAGACACCACTGAGGAGGCTAGAGCCGAGATCAGATCCAAACAAGTTGTTCCAATGAGGCACCGAGGACGGAGGACAGGAAGTGACCCACATGGAAACCATCAGATGAAGCAGCTCTTCTGTTTAATCATCCACAGTTACATTTCTCTGACTGATTGATTTGTTTTTACTAAAATGTTTAAATAAAACTGGACTCTGAGCTTGTCTTACATCAAAATACACATTTTTTTGGGTGATACATCAATAAGAAGACAAGTTATGTGTTGAACATTTTATTTTCTTACAAGAAAGTCACAGCGCCAAGTCAACAGAAGTTGTCTCAGGGCACTGAACAGAAACAATCAAATATAAAAATAATAAGTTAACAGAAACTTTCATATAAAAATAATAATTTAAACTATTTATCTGAGGAGACTGCTTTGAGTTTAACTCCACCATTTTATAAAAGAGCTACAGTAGTTAGCCAGAGTTCTTTCAGGATTAAATAATTTGAACTTCTGTTTGAATTTTAATTCTATGAACTTTTTCCTTTTTGTTAAATTTACTATGAATTTCTCACAGGCTATTTTCAACCAGTATATAGATATCAAACTTATTAACTTCAACAGGTTATTAGTTTTCTTTTCACGGGTACAGTTTTACAAGAGAGCTTTATGTTTGAAAACCGCATGGAAACAGATTGCCACATGTCCAGTGTCTGATGCTGCAATCACTGAGCTCTCTCTGATGGGCTAACACTGCTGCAGAATATCAAACAAAATTATTATTATTATTATAAAAAAGAGACTTGTACAATCCATACCAGATTAGCAGCAGGTAGTATAAAATCAGAAACTGTCTTGTTGAGGAAAATGATCATATATGCTTCTCAGGGCAGTATGTTTGAGTGTTCTGGACAAACAAGCTTGAACACAAATATGAGAATGCAACATCTGACAGCAAAGGATGTCTTGTGTTGGTTCCACCAGCAGCAGCAGGGTGGGTCCTCAGAACGGCTGGTGGAATCCTGGTCCATCTGCAGCTCTCTCTTCATGTTCTCTTCCTCAGCAAAAGCTGAATAGGCTGCAGAGAGGTGGTTCCTAAACAAACAACAGGTTCATCTCAGTAAAAAAGGATTATTAAATCATTAAGATTGAGAATGTATATAATGTCATTTGTGACAAAAAGGTGTCAGCAAAGGTCAAAGGAAAAGTTTACAAGACAGTGGTGAGACCAGCTATGTTGTATGGTCTGGAGACAGTGTCATTGACAAAAAGACAGGAGAAAGAACTGGAAGTGTCAGAAATGAAGATGCTGAGGTTCTCCTTAGGAGTGACAAGGATGGATAAGATCAGGAATGAGATAATCAAGAGTAACAACTGGGAGATAAAGTTAGGGAGGCCAGACTGAGATGGTTTGGACATGTCCAGAGGAGGGACAGTGGGTATATTGGTAGAAGGATGTTAGAAATGCAGCTGCCAGGAAAAAGACACAGAGGAAGGCCAAAGAGGAGATATATGGATGCAGTTAGAGAGGACATGAAGGTAGTTGGAGTGAGGACAGAGGATGCAGAGGACAGAGTGAGGTGGAGGAGGATGACTCGCTGTGGCGACCCCTGAAAAGGGAAAAGCCGAAAGAAGAAGAATACATTCTCCTCCTCCACTCTGTCATTCTCAGACTGCATGGTGACCCCATCTCCACAGTACTGTATTCTTCTGTTGACCACAAAGAACAATTACTTGTATTTAGTCTAAAAAAGCTAAGTCTGTGTAAGAATTAATGAGGAAGTCAATATTAATACTGACCTCTTTATCCTTAATTAATCTACTTATTCAGATTGAATAGTAAATTCACGGATTCTGTTCTTTTTCAGTTTACCCAATATTTCTGTGATCTTTATGATGGATAAATAAACAGAGCCATTAAGTGACAAAGACGTTAACTTAGTTTGATATGTCAAAGAGACACTATCATTTATTTAAAATAAATCAACTAAATTAACACCATTACACTTGATTGACATGATTTCACTTTCTTTCAAATTAAAACGTCAGCACACTTGATTTAACACAACAGACATAAATACTAGATGTTACACATATTTAGTCTGAGGGGCACTTTAACTTAAAAAATATAGTTTCCAGCTTAGGTTGAGAGGGAAAAGAAATGGAGGAAAGATTTAAGAAGAATTGGGAGGTTAAGAGAGGAAGTTTATCTTGCATTTATGAAACCAGATGACACTCTTCTGTACGCGTCCAGCTAAGATATCATCACACCTCCAGCAAGCAAACAGCTGCTCCTTTACCTTAAGACGTCCGCCTTGGTTCTGGTAAAGAGCTGTGGTCAACTTTAGACTGACAAGTCGTCGGTCCCGCAAGTCCAAGCTGGACTCCACGCGTGTTTACCTTGTCGGTGTCGGTGATACTCGCTTTCATCGGCAAAAGTCGTGGCAGTCGTGGTTTCTTGGCTCAAGATAATTTATTCCAGGAAGGAATAACAAACGCTCGTTCGAGGTGGACTCATAACAGCCTGTTATCAGTCCTTAGCTGAAGACGCAGGTCGTTAGCTCTTGACCAAAACGTACCCAGCTCTTGGGAAAGGTTCACATCTCTTTGAAATTCCCAACAAACTCTCGAAGCGTTCTCGCACAGTAAGAACTTAAAAAGCAGGAACAAAGAGAGGAGTGGACTTGCCTTATCAGGCCCAAGGTCAGCCAGAGCAGAGAGAGCTTTGTTTAGGGAACAGACAGAGAAAGCTGGAGCCTTGTTCATGATTAAACTGTCTTCTTATTTCTAAACAAAACAGTCGGGTCTCTGTGACCCGATATTTCCCTTTAACACAGCAGTGAAACACAGTTTAACTCTCAAAGAATAACACAGCTTAAAAGCACACATCATGAAAATGACAAAAGTTATTCTTTTGATCACATCAGCTTAAAATCAAAGATAGAAATAGTCTCTTATTGGTGACTATGTTATCAGATTATAGCTAAATGAATGATTTTGTAGTAAATGTCTTGCTTTACTGAGAGGTCAGTAAAGGTCATCACTGGACAGTTCAAAAACCTTAATTTGACCCTGGGTAGGTCCACTACATCTCCCCCCTTTTGGAAGCCATCGCCAGTCCTTGGGGATGGGGTCCAACACGAAAGGAAACCTTGAACTGTCTTTGATCTTGAAGTAATCCAGCAAGTGGAAAAGAAAAATCAAAAATTATAATCCCATAAAGTTTTTGGAAATTCCATACTGTTCGGAGGTAATCCCATTGCGAAAAGCTTTTAATCCTTTGGAAAACAAAGTCTGTTAACTCTTGGAAAACAAAGTCTTATAATCCACAGCGGTAATTCCACAGCAGTAAATTCCACAACGATTAGTTTTGTTGATTGATCAGCAACAATTGTTTTCATAATCAGCATGTAGAGGGGATCCCTCGATTGACGCAGAGGAGGCGACCCTTGGATGAAGGTTGAAGACCAAGCGTTGGAGCTGCAGGTCCCCACATCGAAGGTTGTTGGCTGGTTGGTTTCCAGTCAGTGCCACTCTGGTTCTATGTGTCATGCAATTATGTGGTTTTTAAGGTGGGCTTATGATTGGGATTTTACATTAAGCCTTACCTATATGCACCTGGTATGTAAGCTATCATGGTTTAGATCAGCTACAATTACCAATTAAGGGGTGGATCAATGCTGTAAAAATCAGAAATAGGGATCTATACCTATAGAAATGTGGAGGGCTTCTGTAACGAAGGCCTCTTCATTCAAACTATTCCTCCATTCATTAATTAGTTTAGGTTAAACTAAAATGAAAAAATGAAACTAGTTTGGTCTGAATGTCTGTTGTCTTTTAGACGAACGACGCAAGATTTGGTAATCCCTATGAATTTTGAAGTCTATGGCGAGACTCATCAAAATGAATAGATCTAGAATAGAAACGATCGAATCGGTTCTACCTAAATGATTGGGAGATCAGTGTAGATTATAGTACCTTAAGTAGTATTAATCTACTATGACTCATCAAAGATTGAGATCTTTAACAAAATGAACAGCATGTTGGCATAGTTAAAATCCATTTAAGTCTTCAACTTATCAACAATCAAAACCTCTATTGGCTGGGAGTGTTCAGAAAACAATAACAACTTCAATAACAACAAAAGTAGCAATCAAGCAACTAAAAACAACGTTTCACTACGTCAAACTCACTCTGGTCGTCAGACTCCAACGTCACACACAAGAAAAACAGTTCTTAGCTTTATAACCGATGTCAATTAAATCCTGCAGATTTAAACGGTTGTTAAGGTTAGTTTTTGTTGTGGGTTTTATGCTTAGCGTTTCTAAGTTCTAGTTGGAACGGTTTCTTTTCGCAACTAGAATAGTTTAAACTGTTTAAGCTTATTTACTATCCTGTGCTTGGACGACCTTCTTTTCCCATGAAGTCTGTGAGTTTCCGAGCTCTTTGTCGTTTGCGGGGTTAATGAAATCTTTGTCCTTGACATGGGCCTGGCCTAACATCACCCCCCTGTGGTCATGAGGGACCAAGCACACGGGTGTGGACGTCCGTCCATGGGCACGAGTTAGGATGCCAATGTTTAGTTTAAGCTGTTCGCGCAGTTTATGGGGAACCTTGTACAGGAACCTTATAGGTCTCGGCCAACGTATCTCTGTACGTTTACCTCTTTCTGCGTAATGCAGGTGTGTCACAACTGTCGGCGCCGTCGCAGGCGCGTCTCTGTCGTTGTGATGTATGTCTTCCCACTTCATGAATGAAGAGGTGCTCTTTGAGTCTGTAAGAACTATGTCATCTCTGAGTAGTTCTAGATTCAAATGCTCTTGAACCAAGGTTTCATAGAAAGCTTGGCTGATGACTGAATTACCTGTCCCAGAGGACAGCACAGCGTTATCGGTGTGGGACCCTTGGATCACCACACCTCCCTCTACCGGTGGTAGGTAGTGTTCAGTGAGTGCTGAAGGTGTTAGCTCGCAGAGGAGGTCCTCGTGATGGGCCAGAGTCTGGTCCAACTGTAAGAATTAATGAGGAGGTCAATATTAATACTGACCTCT
This sequence comes from Garcialebias charrua, assembly GCA_038048925.1. Classification (NCBI taxonomy): domain Eukaryota; kingdom Metazoa; phylum Chordata; class Actinopteri; order Cyprinodontiformes; family Rivulidae; genus Garcialebias; species Garcialebias charrua. The sequence continues at coordinate 13,485 of JBBPBX010062300.1, read as the reverse complement.
TTATCCTTAATTAATCTACTTATTCAGATTGAATAGTAAATTCACGGATTCTGTTCTTTTTCAGTTTACCCAATATTTCTGTGATCTTTATGATGGATAAATAAACAGAGCCATTAAGTGACAAAGACGTTAACTTAGTTTGATATGTCAAAGAGACACTATCATTTATTTAAAATAAATCAACTAAATTAACACCATTACACTTGATTGACATGATTTCACTTTCTTTCAAATTAAAACGTCAGCACACTTGATTTAACACAACAGACATAAATACTAGATGTTACACATATTTAGTCTGAGGGGCACTTTAACTTAAAAAATATAGTTTCCAGCTTAGGTTGAGAGGGAAAAGAAATGGAGGAAAGATTTAAGAAGAATTGGGAGGTTAAGAGAGGAAGTTTATCTTGCATTTATGAAACCAGATGACACTCTTCTGTACGCGTCCAGCTAAGATATCATCACACCTCCAGCAAGCAAACAGCTGCTCCTTTACCTTAAGACGTCCGCCTTGGTTCTGGTAAAGAGCTGTGGTCAACTTTAGACTGACAAGTCGTCGGTCCCGCAAGTCCAAGCTGGACTCCACGCGTGTTTACCTTGTCGGTGTCGGTGATACTCGCTTTCATCGGCAAAAGTCGTGGCAGTCGTGGTTTCTTGGCTCAAGATAATTTATTCCAGGAAGGAATAACAAACGCTCGTTCGAGGTGGACTCATAACAGCCTGTTATCAGTCCTTAGCTGAAGACGCAGGTCGTTAGCTCTTGACCAAAACGTACCCAGCTCTTGGGAAAGGTTCACATCTCTTTGAAATTCCCAACAAACTCTCGAAGCGTTCTCGCACAGTAAGAACTTAAAAAGCAGGAACAAAGAGAGGAGTGGACTTGCCTTATCAGGCCCAAGGTCAGCCAGAGCAGAGAGAGCTTTGTTTAGGGAACAGACAGAGAAAGCTGGAGCCTTGTTCATGATTAAACTGTCTTCTTATTTCTAAACAAAACAGTCGGGTCTCTGTGACCCGATATTTCCCTTTAACACAGCAGTGAAACACAGTTTAACTCTCAAAGAATAACACAGCTTAAAAGCACACATCATGAAAATGACAAAAGTTATTCTTTTGATCACATCAGCTTAAAATCAAAGATAGAAATAGTCTCTTATTGGTGACTATGTTATCAGATTATAGCTAAATGAATGATTTTGTAGTAAATGTCTTGCTTTACTGAGAGGTCAGTAAAGGTCATCACTGGACAGTTCAAAAACCTTAATTTGACCCTGGGTAGGTCCACTACATCTGGTCCTCTGGACATTCTTTGAGATTAAATGAGTTTTGTAATTTGTAATCACATTATTATTTATAATAATGTAATTACATTAATTATTTATTTGTAATGAGTTTTAACAAGTAGCAAACATTGAATATCCAGAGGACCAGACTTAGCTTTATTAGATTTTTCTACCTGGATTATTGAGCATGCATCAGGGTACTTGTATTTACTCAGGACTCGTATTCGTATTAGGACTTGTATTTACTCAGTACACAGGACAGTGTTACACTTTTACTATTTTATGCTTATGTTTATTAAATGTTCAGTGTTTTAGTGTTTAAATGGTTACTGTTGCACCGAGGGACTGAGAGAAAAGCAATTTCAATCCTGTGTATGTCCTGTACATATTGCAGTTCTGACAATAAAGTTGACTTTGACTTTTGATTTAGATTTCAGATTTTAATAGCAGAAAAGACAGTTGTCATGAATGACATTTCACTTGCGGTTTTCTCTTCTGCTGCCAGACACGTCATCCATCTAGGATCCATCCATCCAGGATCCATCCATCCATCCATCTAGAGCAGGAGCTTAATTACGAAATAGAACGACATATCCCGTTAGCTTAGCATTACTGCATTATGAGCCATTTCAGGTTGTTTGTCCAATAAAAAAATATGAGCTAACGTTAGCATCGTGTTTGCATTTGAGCTGACTTACCGCTTTAAGTGGAGTACAACTTGTTAGCTACCCTAATGTTGGTATGAGAGTAGTTTATATAGTTTTATTTACCTGATAGAGACGGATCACTCTGTTACTTCTGAGCAAAATATTCCAGCTGAGCTCATCAAAGACGGGCCGCGTTTTTACTTCACTCTCCTTTGCACTATATAAAATCATTGCATGTGCTGCACTGATCTGACTGGTCATTTAATTAAAGTTAAGCCATGCGTTCTCCACCAGCTGCAAAAACACTTCTTTGTGGGGTTTTTTTTTTCTTCTTCTTCTTTTGGTTTATTGGTGGGTTGCAAACATCGTTTAGGTGCATACCGCCACCTACTAACCAAGAGTGTGTAGCTCATGGCATCCTTTCCTTATACTGTAAGTGTAAACTACACAGTATTCTATTTTTAATATTGATGTTTTGTAAATATTTAAACAATGTTTTTCTAATATCATTTATTTTATCCCTATCACCTTCAGCTCCTAATATTCCTCCTAAACTCCAAACTCTCCCTGTCTCTTTGACTTTTTCTTTTAATCTCTCCCTATCATCTGTATATTTAGTGCACTCCATCAGTACATGTTCTACACTGTCTGTATCCCCACATTCCTCACATCTACTGTCATACCCTTCCACCCTATCGTGTGCTGCTGGCACCCAACAAAACTGTGTATCTTTTTTTAAAGACATTTCACGGGCCACCACTGGCGTACAGCAGCAAAGGTCAACAGGTGCCCTCTGGGGTACACACCCATTCCACTCGAGGCCTGGCAGCCTCATGGACTCTGTTTAAGGGTGTTCCGGTGGCAGACATCTGTGCTGCTGCCAACTGGAGTTCCACAAACACGTTTGCAAAACACTACAGTTTGGATGTCATTGCATGTGATGTCACTCAGGCTGTCCTCTCTAACAAACAGTAGAAAACAGCCAAAAAGCCTGAAGTATAAAGGCAGAAGTTCTCAAAAGCATGCATTTTCCAGAGCATTTCAAGGGCGTGAATGAATTACGTTCCTATAGCTAATGCAGTGTTCCCCAAACTACGTCCCGCGGGCCGCATCCGGCCCGCCCCCACGTTTGGTCCGGCCCCCAGAACAATAGTAAAAAAAAATAAAAAAAAAATAATTTTTTTTTTTTTTTTTTACAAATGAATACATGTACAGTACTGTACGGTCACCAAGTACTTAGCCTATCCTAACACAGTTTTTAAAGATGAAGGAGTAAGTTGAATTGTCTCCCTTTCACATAAAGGGAGCTAGCTGGGGTGGGGGGTGGGAGGAGTGACGATATAATGCGCAGCAACGCTTTCCTCAGCCCTCCTCATCTGTCCTAAAGTCTCTCACGAGACTTTAGGACAGCAGTGGAACTGTCGGTGCACAGTAAACATGGATGGAAAACTAGCAAACAAGCAAACAAAAACATATTATTTTCACACAGAGTGGGAGGAGGAGTATTTTTTTGTTTATTCTAATTCAAAGTCTATTTGCCTCATCTGTAATTCGAGCATCACCTGGCGTGGATGGAGAGTTCTGGAGTCTGCTCTCAGAAGAAAAGTATCCTTACATCCGAAGATGTGCTTTGAACTTAACAGCACTTTTTGGATCTACCTACCTGTGTGAGTCTGCTTTTTCACACATGAAAATCATCAAGTCCAAAAACAGATCCACAATGACTGATGATCATCTGGAGACCTGCCTGCGCCTCCCAACCACCTCATACTGCCCCGCGCCTCCTCCTCTCAGTGTCAGAAGTGCCACTAAGGTAGAGACACATTTATTTTATACAGCTTGCACCAGATGACACCATCCTGCTGCACAGAGCAGCTGCCTAGTTTTGATATTTAGGTTTTATTGAGGTTTGAAATAGTTGTTGGAGATTTGTAAATCTGCACCTTTGTAAGTCACTTTTTGTAAATAGTTAGTGTAAATGAGGGAGTTTTATATTGTTCAGTTCATTGTTTATTCGTTTCTTTAAAAAATATGGTGTGCTTTTCAAATATTGCATCATTTTACTTTGATAAAATACTTTAATTAAATAAAACTAGCAACACATTACGTTCTGTTTTATTTACTTTAAAGAAGTGAGGAGTAGGGAGATAAAAAAAATTGTTTTTTGATACGGTAAGGCACCCCTGATTTAGGCACTCCTGCAATCGTCACACTTTTTCCTGTTAAAAACGGACTCCGGCCCCCCACCAGAGAAGGGAAAAGTTATGTGGCCCTCACAGGAAAAAGTTTGGGGACCACTGAGCTAATGTATTGCACCGAGTGCACTTACTGTATTTTCCGTTGTATTGGTCGCACCGTTGTATAGGTCGCAGTGTCCAATATTTATCAATAAATTGGAAAAATCCATAAATAGGTCGCACCGGTGTATAGGTCGCACCTACGTCACCGCCGACGTAATGCGTCATCCACCGCTGACGCGCCGCGAGACCGCCGAGTCAACCCGGCAATATGGACCGAGTGTTTAGCTCTGCTGCTAATGTCTGCCAGAAGCTAACAAAGCTAAAAACGAGAGGAGTCCGTCTCTCAGAAAATGAATAAAAAATCGAATTTTAGGTCAAATGTTTTCTCGAGACCATAGTAACGTACATTAAAGCTCCTATAATTGCACTCTGTAAGCAGAATAAATATACACCGAGTGGTTTTGAAGCTATTTAAGCAAACCGAAGTAAAACCACAAGCTAACAAAGCTAAAAACGAGAGGAGTCCGTCTCTCAGAAAATGAATAAAAAATCGAATTTTAGGTCAAATGTTTTCTCGAGACCATAGTAACGTACATTAAAGCTCCTATAATTGCACTCTGTAAGCAGAATAAATATACACCGAGTGGTTTTGAAGCTATTTATGACGTTAACAGAAGTACACAGACATAAAACGAAGGCCAACACGAGACCAGTCCGCCTCTGACACGAATAAAAATCGAATCTCATCTCAAATGATTCATCCAGGACATAGTTAAGTACATTGGAGTGTTATAATTACTCTGTAAGCAGAAATAAATATACACCGAGTGGATTCGAAGTTATTTATAACAAATACAGAAGCTAACACTAGAAGCTACATGCTACAAAAAGATCGTTTTTTTTATTTTTTATCTCAAACATCTAATAAAGGTACTCACTTGTAAACGTCCACACTGTGATTCCATTCCATTCTGTAAGTTTCAGAAAAATCCGCTGAGTGGTTCTTGACTTATCTTGCTGACAAACAGCAAACAAACAGAGCTAACAAGCTACATCCAGCCCCGAGGCAGACAGAATCAGTCCGAGCAGAGGAGCGTTTTTTCGGGCACAGGAGGAGAAGGTCCTCGCTACTTGCACAGGAGCTGGAAACGGTCTACGGTACTTCTTCTTCTTGGGTTGGTGTACTCCTCTGAACGCAGTGGTATTGCACTGTGCCCCTAGCGGGTACTGCACTTGCACTGCCCCCTGGTGGCCGAAACTGGTACTGCACTTGCACTGCCCCCTGGTGGCCGAAACTGGTACTGCACCATTTTATGCAACAGGGAAAAAGGGCCATAACTCAACCAAAAATTGGTCTAAAAATATGGGAAAAAAATCCATAAATAGGTCGCACCGGTGTATAGGTCGCAGGCCTTGAAATAATCATAAAAAGGTGCGACCTATACACCGAAAAATACGGTACTGATAAGGGAACTGAAAGTTATGCACCATAACTCATGTTCCCTGAAGGAAGGGAACGAGGTGCAACACTGTTTGCCCTTTTCAATGCCCAAGCTCTGTGAAGTGCACTTGGAGAAAGTAAGATGGGCGCTCGCGTCTTTATACCAAGAGGGCGCGGCCTCTGTGGTGACGCTGACGCCCACCTGCCGTAAAGGCGTGAATGTATCACTTCAGGTGAACCGCGCGGCGGCGCAATTCCCATAGCTAATGTGTTGCACCTCGTTCCCTTCCTTCAGGGAACATGAGTTATGGTGCATAACTTTCAGTTTCCCACAATCAGAATAAAATGAACAGATTAAGTGTTTACATGCACACCGTGCGGAATAAGAATCGGCATAAACCACCCCTCTCATTCTAATCACAAATTATTTCGGATCATGCTGAATAAACAAAAAAATAATCAGAATGGTGTGATTACATGACGCATTTTTATTCCGAATGGCCGTTTAATCTGATTACTTATGTCCATGTAAACATAGCTAATGGGGTGTGTGGGGGGAGACACACTGGTGGTGGGGGGTCTGAGGGTCCTTCCCCAGAAATTTTTGAATAAAGTAGATGCCATTTCCTGCATTCTGGTTGTTAAACATCTGTGTTTACCTCCATAATTAAACACTTATTCAATAACTATTTTAGAGAGCTCAGCACAACAAGAAGTAGCACTGAGCTAGTGGCATGCAATACAGACATGCTAGCTAAGATGCTACAGATGTAGTGCTCTGCTTTACATTACGCAACCTAATAAACGCTTGTACAAAATCAGTTTAGCATTAACTGATCATAACAAACAACTAGCCTACTGTATTAAACTTGTGCAAACAGAAGTTACAACATACTGTATTTAAAACACACAAAACAAAACACAACTAGCTTTAAGCATTAACCTTTAATTTAACCATTAATTGTACAATGTAATGACAGAAAATGGAGGATTTGCCTGCAGTTACCTTATACAGTACAGATGAAAACATGGTACTTCCTGTTTATCACTGTTGCATTCAGCTGCTTATGAGGTTGTCCCCAGGGCTTTATCCATGTTTTACATTTTTTCCGAACTCAGTTTAGGTTTTGGAAATGGAATAAACTGTACCCTCTAAAGCAGGACTATTCAACTAAACTGCTCAGGGGGGCACAGTTTCTGACATCCAGCAGCTCAGGGGCCAGACATCCAGCAATTAAAATCATTATGTAAATAAACCAAGTACTAAAATTATAATTTGTTTATTTTGTTACACTGAATCATAAACACAATAAACAGAACCCAAACCCAGAACCAACCGCAAAAATTATAATCTTTTTATTTTTACTTTATTTTTCAGGGGTGCTGAGTTAAAATTTAGGGGTGCTTGAGCACCTCCAAAAAGAGGCTAAAATCACCACTGCCATTTAGAATGGCTACTTTTAGCAGCTACTTAAAAAATAAAATAAAAAGATTTAAAGCTTGTTAAAAAAATACACAACGCAAAAGTGTTGGCTCTCTGCAACAGTCTCACTGCTTACACTTCTGTGTGTGACTTTTAGTAGATTATTTTATTTTTAAATAAAATAAACCTTGCCCATCCCCTGTCTTATTTCAATTTTTCTTTTAAAGCCAGAAATGAATATTTTTCTCTAATCTGAGGTCATTCAAAATGCTAACTACAACGGGTAAGATATTAATTGTTCATGCCCTTTCCACAGAACCTCTCAAAAGATCTGAATTCCAGATTTAAAAGTCTAAACTAAAACTTTGGCCTAATGAGGGTGGTGGAAATAAATAAAAAACTGTTAAAAGGTGTTCATACGGCACAAGTTGTAGATTAAGCAGACGCTGTATAAAACATCAGGTACTGTCTAATTTTCTTGGCCCTTGATACATAATAAAACGTTTAAACTGCCATCATGTTTATGCATGTTCTTTCTTCACAGATTTTTGCCACTTGATTTAAATTATGCGACTTTTGGGAATGTTAATCAGTAATTATTTACCAAAGAGCAGACACAGCAGCACAGAAGGAACCCATCTCCACGGGGTTGTTCTCATCTCTCTCAATGCCAAGTAGCTTCATTCTGGAAACAAATCTTAACCAATGATTGACCTTTATCATTCATATCAATGCCAGCTGATTTGTATTGGATCGTTTGATTTATGATCTGCAATGTTTTTATGTTTTTCGTGTTGTACTTCATTGTCTGTGTTGCCTGTTGCGTGTTTGTTTGTCCAGCACTTTGGTGTGGACTTGTTCCTGTTTAAAGTGCTTTATAAATAAAATGGTATGGTATGGTATGGTATATCAGTCTTTTCAGTCATTGGAAAGCAAATCTGGTCAGTGTTTATACCCAACATACTAGGGATTTTAACCAAAACAAGCCTGGTTTGGAGCTGAAAATGTTTGTTCTCACTGAGATCCAACTACCAGATAGATCCAAATAGGAATGATGACAACACCAGAGTTCTGAAACAACCAAACACCCTGAGCTACATGGGAAATCTCAACTGGTTCTGTTGGGTTAAACACATTTGGTGTTATTTTTTAATCACGCAGGGGTTTGGTAAAACATCGACTTTCTCACTAGATGTTAGGAACAAAGTCAGCCAAAGAGCCGAGGCAACCCCAGGAACAGATCCATGTCGAAACTGGACCTAATATGGATTAAGTAACAGAATGATTACCGTATTTTTAAAGAGGTAAATGTTTCTGTGTGAACAGGAGTGTGGAGTCATTCAGGATCTGTTCTTACTTTTTCCCACGATGGTTGCTCGGCACAGCTGCTTTGATAAGTGTCTCACGGACGGAAGATGCGGTCAGAAAACATCCTTCAGATGTCCATTCATACACGGACTAGACAACAGGGACTTGTTTGTATATCGATGGTGCAGGAACAGAAAAAGCACAACTTCATGCTAAAAATACTCTTCAGGAATCATCAAAGATGGAAAACAGAAACAGTTTATTATGACTTTTTTTTGCATCATTTCAACCTGTTTTAAAGTACTTTTTATAAATGAGAGAATGAAACACAGTTTACCAACAAGCATAAAATGTTAGTGCAACTTCATTTTAAATATATCTTTATTTTGTTTATGGCACACAGCAGTGCATACAATATGCAATTTGGACAAAGCCAAATTTGTGCAATCTTACTTTTTCTCGTAAGGCTCACAAATGTCAGCACTCCAGTTCTCTTTTTTTATGTTTGTACAGTTTTTCAAACTGTACAAGCCAGCTTTATCCTTTTGAACCTCTCGCCTCGAGCCAGAAATCCTGGTTTGAATCCGAGAGGAATAAAACCTCCTTTGTTTCTTGGGCAACAAATCCGCTAAATCCGCACAAATATTTTCAGTGTTTTAGATTTGATTGTTACTTTAATGCTTTCTATATTTCTTTATTCAGAAAACATTTTGTTCTTTTGTTGTGTGTTTGTGCGCCCGCTGTCTTTTACATTGTCCTGCAGGCCAAGTTTCCCATCTGGAACAATGATATGAGTGAACTGAGCTCAAATGAGTTGCTTTCTCAGGGGTTGATGGAGATCTTAAGCAGAGCACAATGTGTTTAACTGCTTGCTCACGCTTTCACCATACTGCCTGAATCGCTGCCCTCAAGTGGCCAACGACCCACTCACGAAATCCTCTGTGGGGTCTGCGTGTGAGGGAAATGTTATGACTTTCCATGGACGCTGTGGTGTCTTTTAAATGTTGACTTTATCCTGCTCCACAGGCTGGTTTGGGTCATTTGCACACTTCTGCTTTCAGTTTACAGCTCAGCTGTGTGTCCCCACAGACCCACCACACTAACCTGCTACTCTCTGCGCCACAACATGCACAAGCTTTAAAAGTTGCCATTCTCCCTCCCCAGCTTGACTCCTGAGTCCTGCTGAAAGAAAAGACACAAAAATATGTAAACAAGCAAAAGTTTGCCAATGAGGAAATGTATCGCCAAACCTGGAAAATAGCATTACGGTATATATATATGCAATTCAATAAGAAATTGTAACATCTTGTGTGATGTGTTAGCACTCTCAGTTCATGTGTTGTGGATGACTTTCAACTACTGTACCGGTAATACCACATCAAAATTGAGCTTAACATCAAAGTATTTGTCACTTTTAAGATGTTAAAGTTGGTGTTATTTTTTAATCACGCAGGTTTTTTTTAAATCACGCTCACATGGGCAATGACAGTGAGACCTGGAGGGGTGTGGTTGCGGGGAACGGCCCCCCTGATTTGAACCCGAGTGGTGTTCTGTTATTGGACTTCTGTGCTCGTCATGGATTATCCATAAAGAACACCATGTTCAGGCATAAGGGTGTCCATATGTGCTCTTGGCACCAGGACACCCTAGGTCGCAGTTCGATGATCGACTTTGTTGTCGTCTCATCTGATCTGCGGCCGCATGTCTTGGACACTCGGGTGAAGAGAGGGGCGGAGCTGTCAACTGACCACTACCTGGTGGTGAGTTGGCTCCGATGGTGGGGGAGGATGCCGGTCAGACCTGGCAGACCCAAACGTATTGTGAGGGTCTGCTGGGAACGTCTGGCAGAGTCTCCCGTAAGACGGAGCTTTAACTCCCACCTCCGGGAGAGCTTTGAACACGTTCCGAGGGAGGCGGGGGACATTGAGTCCGAGTGGGCCATGTTCCGCGCCTCTATTGTCGAGGCAGCTTATCGGAGCTGTGGCCGCAAGGTTGTTGGTGCCTGTCGTGGTGGCAACCCTCGAACCCGGTGGTGGACACCGGCAGTGAGGGATGCTGTCAGGCTGAAGAAGGAGTCCTATTGGGCCTTTTTGGCTTGTGGGACCCCGGAAGCAGCTGATAGGTACCGGCAGTCCAAGCGGCATGCGGCTCGGGTGGTTGCTGAGGCAAAAACTTGGGCGTGGGAGGAGTTCGGAGAGGCCATGGAGAATGACTTCCGTACGGCTTCGAGGCGATTCTGGTCCACCATCCGGCGTCTCAGGGGGGGAAAGCGGTACGCGACCAACACCATTTATGGTGGGGATGGCGTGCTGTTGACCTCAACTCGGGATGTTGTGAGTCGGTGGGCGGAATACTTCGAAGACCTCCTCAATCCTACTGGCACGTCTTCCACTGAGGAAGCGGAGCCTGGGGACTTTGGGTCGGGCTCTCCAATCTCTGGTGCTGAGGTCACCGAGGTGGTTAAAAAGCTCCGCGGTGGCAGGGCTCCGGGGGTGGATGAGATTCGCCCTGAGTTCCTTAGGGCTCTGGATGTTGTGGGGTTGTGTTGGCTTACGCGACTCTGCAATATCGCGTGGACATCGGGGGCAGTTCCCTTGGATTGGCAGACTGGGGTGGTGGTTCCCCTATTCAAAAAGGGGGACCGTAGGGTGTGTTCCAACTATAGGGGGATCACACTCTTAAGCCTCCCTGGTAAGGTCTATTCAGGGGTTCTGGAGAGGAGGGTCCGTCGGATAGTCGAACCTCGGATTCAGGAGGAGCAGTGTGGTTTTCGTCCTGGTCGTGGAACACTGGACCAGCTCTACACCCTCAACAGGGTCCTGGAGGGTGCGTGGGAGTTTGCCCAACCAGTTTACATGTGCTTTGTGGACTTGGAGAAGGCATTCGACCGCGTCCCTCGGGGGGTTCTGTGGGGGGTACTCCGGGAGTATGGGGTACCAGGCCCTTTGATAAGGGCTGTTAGGTCCCTGTACGACCGGTGTCAGAGCTTGGTCCGCATTGCCGGCAGTAAGTCAGGCTCGTTTCCGGTGAGAGTTGGACTCCGCCAAGGTTGCCCTTTGTCACCGATTCTGTTCATAACTTTTATGGACAGAATTTCTAGGCGCAGCCAAGGTGTTGAGAGGATCCGTTTTGGTGGCCTTAGAATCGCTTCTCTGTTTTTTGCAGATGATGTGGTCCTATTGGCTTCATCAGATCGTGATCTACAGCTTTCGCTGGAGCGGTTTGCAGCCGAGTGTGATGCGGCCGGGATGAGGATCAGTTCCTCCAAATCCGAGGCCATGGTCTTGAGCCGGAAAAGGGTAGCATGCCCTCTCCGGGTCGGGGAGGAGGTCCTGCCCCAAGTGGAGGAGTTTAAGTATCTCGGGGTCTTGTTCACGAATGAGGGAAAACTGGAGCGTGAGATCGATAGGCGGATAGGTGCAGCATCCGCAGTGAAGCGGGCGCTGTACCGGTCTGTCGTGGTGAAGAGAGAGCTGAGTCAAAAGGCAAAGCTCTCAATTTACCGATCGATCTACGTTCCCACCCTCATCTATGGTCATGAGCTTTGGGTTATGACCGAAAGAACGAGATCTCGGATACAAGCGGCTGAAATGAGTTTTCTCCGCAGGGTGTCTGGACTCTCCCTTAGAGATAGGGTGAGAAGCTCAGTCATCCGGGAGGGACTCGGAGTAGAGCCGCTGCTTCTCCACATCGAGAGGAGCCAGTTGAGGTGGCTCGGGCATCTGGTTAGGATGCCTCCTGGACGCCTCCCTGGTGAGGTGTTCCGGGCATGTCCCACCGGGAGGAGACCCAGAGGAAGACCCAGGACACGCTGGAGGGACTATGTTTCTCGGCTGGCCTGGGAACGCCTTGGGATTCCCCCAGAGGAGCTGCTCCAAGTGGCTGGGGAGAGGGAAGTCTGGGCCTCCTTACTTAGGCTGCTACCCCCGCGACCCGACCTCGGATAAGCGGAAGACAATGGATGGATGGATGGATGGATGGATGGATGGATGGAAGATGTTAAAGTTAGCTGTGGAAACCATCTAGACTTACATTGTTTCCTAAAGAAAACAAGTTGAAGATGAACACCCAGTAGATCTTTTACAGCAAATTGTAATTTATTTTTAGTCTTAGTCATTTAATTAAAAACAATTATTATTCATAATTTGCAATCAATGTTAATTTCAGTTTTAGTTTAACTGATTAAATATCAATATATTTTAGTCAACTAAACCCACTGTAATTTTGCTGTCTAAATTATAAAGTACAAATATTAGATTTGACGCAGCCTGAAAAGACATCTGATCTTAAATAATATATAAATGCATATAAGTCAGTCAGTTTAAAAAACACTGAGCTAAAATTCGGTGTAATTGTAGTTGAGTTATTTACCGGTACAACGCATACTCCAAAATATTTGCTCAAATCTTTAAAGGTCCACTTACATGATGTTTGAACTATGCACAAAATTGCTCAACATATATATGTTGTATCATTCAACTATGTTCGTTTGTACAAGCAAAATGATAAATCAATTTAATTTTGATTTAAAAGTGATTTTAAACTTCGCGCCGTGTTTATTCACGGGAAATCCGATTACACGCGAATGCAACATCTGTGACGTAGTATTAGGCTTGTCAGTCTGCGTCTGTCTGCAGATCGCCTTTTTTTTTACTTGAAAAATGCCGTTACGTTGTGTCGCATTTGGGTGTTCTAATATCATCAGTGAACAAGTGAGCCTTTTCACTTTCCCAAAAGATGAAATACTTCGTCAAGAATGGACAAAACAAAGCTGCACCACTCGGACCCCCCCTCGCTCCACCTGAACGGTAAGTCTCATACGGCTGCAGACCTAAATTAGATCCTGCTGTTTCTTGTTCCATCACCCGAACTATTTTCGGCTTCCCAAACTGAAGACAAATAGCTCAAATCTTCACTTAGATTGCTAAATTCGTCGGGTTTTAAATTGTCCGCCATTAATATGTAAAAGGGGCGTTCAAGAGACGTACCTAATGGACCTTACCAAGCTAATGCCCATAGCACGTCACAGCGCAGCTTCCACGTGCGTGCCGGTCTCACAAAACAAACGCTACGGTAGCGTTTGTGAGACCGGCACCACATGCTTACATTGCTAGCTAGCATACGTGCAGAATTTTTTTTGCGTCAG
>JBBPBX010062299.1:0-20870 GCA_038048925.1 Garcialebias charrua | reverse complement strand
GATATAAAATTGTACATTTTTACACAAAAACTCCTATTGGTTAAATAGGACTTAAACCAATTGAGTGTGACACCCCTGATGCCCACATAGTGCTCAAGACGAGAGATTAAAATCCTGTGGCCAACAGTGTCAAATGCAGCAGACAAATCTAAAAGCAATAAAACAACAAACTTTCCAGAATCTGTTAAAAGAAAAATATAATTAGAAACCCTCAAAAGTGCACTCTCTGTACTGTGGCGGGCTTTAAACCCAGACTGAAATGGCTCAGTGATACCATTGTCCTCTAAAAATGGCAACAACTGGTTGTAAACAACTTTCTCTAACAGTTTAGAAATAAAAGGAAGATTAAAGATAGGCCTGAAGTTGGAGCAGAGAGAGGGGTCAAGGCCTGTTTTTTAAGTAGAGGGCAAACAAATGCATGTTTAAAAATTTCAGGTTCCATACCAGAGGAAAGACTGGTTTTGCGTTGCCTTTTTTTTGCTTCTCCCTTTTCTGCTCGATTTATTTCTGCTCGCTGTTTTTCCGTTTGCTGTGTTGTTTGCTGTATTGTTTGCTGTATGGTTTGCTGTATTTATTGCTGTATTGTTTGCTCGCTGTATTTCTGCCTCATTGTTATGTTAATGAGGAGGGCTGCTTTCTAAGTCCAGCTCTTCTACTATAGCACATGTGTCAAGCTCAAGGCCCGCGGGCCAGATGTGGCCCGCCATGTCAATTAATGTGGCCCGCGAGAGCTTAATTAAAAAGTTTTGAGTGTCTAAAAATAAATATGAGCGTGTTTTGACCAAAAACTACATTTCCCACAATGCCTTTTGACTATGGTAGCCCCAGACCCACATTGCCTTTCGACTACGGTAGCCGTGGCAGTGTTTTTACATCCTTGCCAACGAGAGGAATTGCAACATAAATACAGTACTGATCCCAAAATGTCCAGAAAGAGAAAAGTTGATGCAGACGAAGTTTCAAGAAAGATGGGAAGGCAAATACTTGTTTGTGCTTCAAGGAGAAAGACTGGTATGTCTTTTGTGTTACGAGGCGGTGTCCATTTTGAAAACAAACACGGAGCTAAGTACGCTGAAGCTAGCCTTCAAGAAAAGCAACACTTTGCCCAAGAATTAAAAGGCAAACTGCGGTTGCAGCAGAGATTGTTCACGAAATCCATAACCGACCATCTCGCCCAGCTGAATATGAAGCTGCAGGGATGTAAACAAGTCATCACGCAGATGTCCGACACGATCACAGCTTTCCAGCGTGAATTGGACTTATGGATGTGGTAAGTGAAACTGGACAATCTTGTCCACTTTCCTGTTTGTCAGGTTAGCAGTTTTTTTTTGAAAACTTTATTAAAATACATCCATCCATCCATCCATTTTCGTCCGCTTATCCAGGGTCGGGTCGCGGGGGTAGCAGCCTAAGTAGGGAGGCCCAGACTTCCCTCTCCCCAACCACTTGGAGCAGCTCCTCTGGGGGAATCCCAAGGCGTTCCCAGGCCAGCCGAGAAACATAGTCCCTCCAGCGTGTCCTGGGTCTTCCTCTGGGTCTCCTCCCAGTGGGACATGCCCGGAACACCTCACCAGGGAGGCGTCCAGGAGGCATCCTAACCAGATGCCCGAGCCACCTCAACTGGCTCCTCTCGATGTGGAGAAGCAGCGGCTCTACTCCGAGTCCCTCCCGGATGACTGAGCTTCTCACCCTATCTCTAAGGGAGAGTCCAGACACCTTGCGGAGAAAACTCATTTCAGCCGCTTGTATCCGAGATCTCGTTCTTTCGGTCACAACCCAAAGCTCATGACCATAGATGAGGGTGGGAACGTAGATCGATCGGTAAATTGAGAGCTTTGCCTTTCGACTCAGCTCTCTCTTCACCATGACAGACCGGTACTGTGCCCGATTCACTGCGGATGCTGCACCTATCCGCCTATTGATCTCACGCTCCAGTTTTCCCTCATTCATGAACAAGACCCCAAGATAGTTAAACTCCTCCACCTGGGGCAGGACCTCCTCCCCGACCCGGAGAGGGCATGCTACCCTTTTCCGGCTCAAGACCATGGCCTCGGATTTGGAGGAACTGATCCTCACCCCGGCCGCATCACACTTGGCTGCAAACTGCTCCAGCGAAAGCTGTAGATCGCGATCTGATGAGGCCAATAGGACCACATCATCTGCAAAAAACAGAGAAGTGATTCCAAGGCCACCAAACGGATCCTCTCAACACCTTGGTTGTGCCTAGAAATTCTGTCCATAAAAGTTATGAACAGAATCGGTGACAAAGGGCAACCTTGGCGGAGTCCAACTCTCACTGGAAACGAGCCTGACTTACTGCCGGCAATGCGGACCAAGCTCTGACACCGGTCGTACAGGGACCTAACAGCCCATATCAATGGGCCTGGTACCCCATACTCCCGGAGTACCCCCCACAGAACCCCCCGAGGGACGCGGTCGAATGCCTTTTCCAAGTCCACAAAGCACATGTAAACTGGTTGGGCAAACTCCCACGCACCCTCCAGGACCCTGCTGAGGGTGTAGAGCTGGTCCAGTGTTCCACGACCAGCACGAAAACCACACTGCTCCTCCTGAATCCGAGGTTCGACTATCCGACGGACCCTCCTCTCCAGAACCCCTGAATAGACCTTACCAGGGAGGCTTAAGAGTGTGATCCCCCTATAGTTGGAACACACCCTACGGTCCCCCTTTTTGAATAGGGGAACCACCACCCCAGTCTGCCAATCCAAGGGAACTGCCCCCGATGTCCACGCGATATTGCAGAGTCGCGTAAGCCAACACAACCCCACAACATCCAGAGCCCTAAGGAACTCAGGGCGAATCTCATCCACCCCCGGAGCCCTGCCACCGCGGTGCTTTTTAACCACCTCGGTGACCTCAGCACCAGAGATTGGAGAGCCCGACCCAAAGTCCCCAGGCTCCACTTCCTCAGTGGAAGACGTGCCAGTAGGATTGAGGAGTTCTTCAAAGTACTCCGCCCACCAACTCATAACATCCCGAGTTGAGGTCAACAGCACGCCATCCCCACCATAAATGGTGTTGGTCGCGTACCGCTTTCCCCCCCGAGAAGCCGGATGGTGGACCAGAATCGCCTCGAAGCCGTACGGAAGTCATTCTCCATGGCCTCTCCGAACTCCTCCCACGCCCGAGTTTTTGCCTCAGCAACCACCCAAGCCGCATGCCGCTTGGACTGTCGGTACTAGAGCTGCAACAACGAATCGATAAAATCGCTAAAAATCGATTTTTAAAAGTGTTGGCAACGAATTTCATCATCGATTCGTTGTGTCGCGCGATTATGCATCTTTCACGGCGCCGCGGAGCTGTTTTGTTCACCGGTAAAGCTTTGTCAAAGCTGGCTGAGCTTGACTGAATAAAGTTTGAAAAAAAAAAAAAAACTGCAGCGTCAGCGTGCTGCGCCTGCGCGTGTGTGGCGCTTCTGAACAGAGCGAGGAGGGAGGAGGAAACAGAGCAGAGACTGTTTTCAAAGTCTATTTTACAAATGACCGACGCGACGCAGAGAAAACTGTAAATAAGTCCTACAACGTGTGGGAGTTCGACGCTTCATAAAGATGAAAAAGCTTTGAAAAGTGACGACGCGACACGAGATAACCACGCAGATGAAATGTAAACATGACGGGCTTCACCACCGTGTGAATGAAGGAAGATCAGCAGGTAAGTCAAAACATATTTGTTCTGTTTCAAAGAGAGAAAACGTGATGCCAGTGTCTCTGGTAGCTGAAGCTGCTTGTTTCTTAGCTGTGACAGAGAATGTGTGTGTTTTTATTTTTAATGTAACGATACAAGCAGTGTTTAAATGTGTTTTATAAATAAATCTAACACAAAGATGGTGATAATTTAATGATTTAGCTTCAACTTTTAATTTGCTGGCAAAGTCTGAAGTCACTGCATTGTATGGAAGGATGAATTGCATTTAAACAGGAATTACAGTAATTTATTCATCTACTCAAGTGTGTGTAATTAGTATTTTATATTTGTGTGTGTGTGTGTGTGTGTGTGTGTGTGTGTGTGTGTGTTGTGCGTTTAACCAAGTGAAACAAGGCATTTCTTGAGTTACTGTAAATTATGATATAATACATATAAACTCTCTCTCATTCCAGAAAACAACAAACAGTGACAGCCTTCATGATGGACAGACATCATGCACACCACAGCAAGCAGCAGAGACTGAAAGATCCTTACATGAACGTCACTGACATGAGGCCTCTGTCGATGGTTGAAGACGAAGACTTCACTGCCTGCCATGATGCCCACTTTTAACCCAGGTTACAATGATCCACACTTGTAATGGTAAATGGACTGTACTTTTATAGCACCTTTCTATCTAACTGATACTCAAAGTGCTTTACATTGTTTATACTGTAGTAGTGTAAAGCACTACATGTCTTCATTTACCCATTCATACAGCACTCTACTAGATTACAAAGAACAAATCATTCTAAAGAGACAAATCCGAGCTTTAGCTCACATTCATACACCAATGGGGCACAAACATGGGGTTCAGTGTCTTGCCCATGGACACTTAGGCATGTGACTGCTGGTGGATTCCAAGCCCCAACTCTTGCATTGGAGGACGACTGCTCTAACAACTCAGCCACAGCTGCCCCATCCAGGTTAAAACAATCCACACCTTTAATCCAGGTTACACTTGTCCCTCAAAAACACATTTTACAAAGTAGCTACATTTTGTGCAGGTATAAATCATACATTTGTATATATGTTTGTGTACATTTATTTTTTATTGAAGCTGACTAACTTTATTTTTTAATTATTCAATATTTTACTAACAGAATAGTCAAGTAGCAACCTGTTTTTTGTGCGATTTGATATGTCAGTCAAATTTTGGAATAAAGAGGTGATAATTAAAACTTGTTTCCTTTTTTTTTTTTTTTTTTGCCGATTCATCGATGAATCGAAAAAATAATCGGCCGATTAATCGATTATTGAAATAATCGTTAGTTGCAGCCCTAGTCGGTACCTATCTGCTGCTTCCGGGGTCCCACAGGCCAAAAAGGCCCAATAGGACTCCTTCTTCAGCATGACAACATCCCTCACCGCCGGTGTCCACCACCGGGTTCGAGGGTTGCCGCCACGACAGGCACCAACAACCTTGCGGCCACATTTTTGTATTTTATCATACATGTATTAAAATTTTATTATATATGTATTAAAATTAATTAAAATTAAATTAAATAGAATTATTCATTTTGTGATGTAGTTTGTGTATTACAGTTAGAATGATGTAGTTTGTGTATTACAGTTAAAAAATTAAGTAGAATTATTCATTTTGTGACGTACAGTAGTTTGTGTATTATAGTTAGATAAATTAAGTAGAATTATTCATTTTGTGATGTAGTTTGTGTATTACAGTTAGTAAAATTAAGTAGAACTATTCATTTTGTGATGTAGTTTGTATATTTCAGTTAGAAAAATTAAGTAGAATTATTCATTTTGTGATGTAATTTTGAAGGTTATCATTGGTTGAACAAACTGTGAAATAAGGTGCAGATATAATAAGATTTCATCTTCTTTCTGCTCCCTTCATTTTATCCTACTTGTATTCTTATATCTGATGAAACTGTCTTGTAGTGTTCTTTTAAAATGAATGAATAAACATCAAATCAAATACATGTATAAAAAATATAATTCAACCAAGAAGAAGAACATTTAAACTGTGTGCAATTTAATGATTGTGCTTGCATTTTGTTTTGTGTTGATCATTTTCAGAACATGATCAATCGTAGAGAGAGAATCCACTTGTGTGTTCCAGGCAGCATCTCCTCATCAAAGACTACCGGTAACCAAAAAACTTGAGTAATATAGTTGTGAACTGAGTCAACCTTTATTTTGGTATTTTTAGTTGATTACATATTATTTATGTGTAGCTGCTGTTGTAATTATTTAATTTTTGCAGGACTTATGTGTGTATGCACACAAATTGTTGTCAAACCATCAGTTGGATGCAAGGCTGTGTGTAGCCTTTTTTTGTAAAATGCTACATGTGTCATACATGTTCTTTGCAGCTCAGTTTTATGTTTTTTTTATTAACCTGGACAGTTTGATCCGTCATTAATGGAGTTATGTGGGTTTTCATAAGCTGACAAAATTTTAAAGGATTTATATTAGAGCAACAAGCAAACAAATGTTTTCTATGCAACTGTAATTGTCAGTTGAATAAGTTATAATAAATGCGTTATTCAACATTAAGGAGTACAGTAGTTACATTTATTTTACATTACATTCGATTACATTTAGTTACATTTATAAGTTACATCTGACCCTTCAAGGACAACCATTATGCTGATGTGGCCCTCGGTGAAAATGAGTTTGACACCCCTGTACTATAGGCTCTGTGCGCAAGCGTCGTGAATCACTTCCGCATTGACAGGGAGCATGCATTCCAGCTTCCGGTCTAGCCCCTGTCTCAGTGAAAATGATGCTGTTTAAATGTTTACAAGAGCTGCCCAAGATAAGTATCAGCGATGTTCTTTGTATCGTTGATGCCTGGTCCCCTGCTCCGACAAGCAAACTAACAAGGGATTTAAATTGCATATCTCAAGTTTCCTGCACAATTACGAGGGTAAGTAACGTTAGTTTGATCGTTGTGTTGTTGCTACCTGTTAGCGGCTAACGTTAACCTATTAGCAACGCAATCTTTTTTTGTATACTCACGACTCACGTTATAGAAACAGCTTTTCCACATTTAAACAAAACGGACAGACATCAGGCGTAATTCGTGGCAGTGGCAGCTGCCACCTGAAGTGCCGCAAAGGCTGCCACGGCCACCGGAAGTGCAGCGAAGGATGCCACGGCCACCGCTGCCACGAAGGCTGCCACGGCCAGCTGCCACGGCGGCTGCCACGGCGGCTGCCACGGCCACCGGAAGTGCCGCGAAGGGTGCCAACTGCCAAGTGTTATAGTATATTAGTTTCTGAGTTTATTGTTTGAAAATAACCCGATTACAAATCAGCTTATTTTACACGTGCGTAGCAAGGATTTTCTGAGGGGCGATCTGTTAAAAGACAGAATGGACCTACGAAAGTCAAGTTGCCCCAGTAGGTCACTGCTTTAAGCATTGGGTTCGCACACAGATCCTTTTCTCAAAAGCTGGTTCGAATCTCACTCGGTACGGTTAAAACTTATTTTACATTTGTCTTTTATTGGATAAAAATATGAGGACTGAGATTTAACAAAAGGAGTTTGTGAAACTCCTTTTTTTTTATCCAATAAATGACAAACGTAAAATAAGTTTTAACCGTACCGTACCGAGTGAGATTCGAACCAGCTTTTGAGAAAAGGATCTGCGCGCCAACCCAATGATTAACCAATTGAGCTACTGGACAACTTGATTTATGTAGGTCCACTCTGACTTTTAACCGATCGCCCCTCAGAAAATCCTTGCTACGCACGTGTAAGATAAGCTGATTTGTTATCAGTTCTTAACAAACAGTAAATGATCTGACTTTGTCAGATCATCTTCCACAGCAGTTTTGTGCAAAACTATTGCCGTTTTGTGTAAAAAAATAAAAAAATAATTACATTAATTAATTAATTAATTAAATAAATGCTTCATCTTTATTGTAAGTCCTTCAAAAATGACCTTCTGACGATGATGGTTATATTATTTAATAAACACAGAACAACCTGTAATAGTGCATTTAGGAAACATGTCTAAAATAGTGCTTTGTGTGTAGGATGACTAAAAAATACATATTTCTTTTTTAAATTACAGTTAAAATTACTTATTAAACACATTGGTGTGCCACAGACTGCCACCAGATGCCACCACTACTGTCACCTGCCACCACTACTGTCACCTGCCATGTCACCTGCCACGTCACGTGCCACCACTACTGGCACCTGCCACGTCACCTGCCACCACTACTGGCACCTGCCACGTCACCTGCCACCACTACTGGCACCTGCCACGTCACCTGCCACCACTACTGGTACCTGCCACGTCACGTGCCACCACTACTCTCACCTGCCACTGATCATAGGTGTCATTCCCATGCCACAAGATGGCCAGAGTGTTGCAGAGCTGCCACGGGTGCTGCCAGTTTTGGGGGATGCCATTGCAACATTTTGTAAGACGTGCCACTTATATTGCCTGTAATAATATATTTATTTGACACATTAGCCATGTGAGACATTTAATATTTTTTCATAAAAGTACTACATGTATGGCAGCTAACACTATAGATTATAGTTAATTTCATTACATAAATTTATTTTTTTCTGTAAACATAAAACTTATATAGTAATTATTAGTTTCTGTTTACACATTTTACATAGTAATAACACTGCATTGTAAAAGAAGTGTTCATCTTTGAGTTCACACTGTTGTGTATTTTTCTTGATTTAATTTTTAGTTTTCTTTGAGTTACTTCAATCCCAGTTGCTCCAGACCATCATGGGGAACAAAGAGGTGGAAAAGCAATTTCTTTATGTTAGTTTCAGTTAAGTTTTTGTTGTGTTCTCCCCTACATTTCTATGTGTTTTGGGGGCTGATCAGCTATTATTTAAGTTTCCATTTGTCATTTATGTAAGTCTGTATGTTTGTGTTCTCAGTCTGAATAAAGTATTGTTACTCTGACCTCTTAAAATTTGCCCCATTTTGTGACTTCTTTATGCCGTTTTCTATTGCGGTTTTGTGTAAAAAAATTTTTTAATTAATTACATAAATAAATAAATAAATGCTTCATCTTTATTGTATGTCCTTCAGAAATGACCTTTTAACGATGATGATTATATTATTTAATAAACACAGAACAACCTGCAATAGTGCATTTAGGAAACATGTCTAAAATAGTGCTTTGTGTGTAGGATGACTAAAAAATACATATTTCTTTTTTGTAAATTACAGTTAAAATTACTTATTAAACACATTGGTGTGCCACAGACTGCCACCAGATGCTACAGGTGCCACCACTACTGTCACCTGCCACGTCACCTGCCACCACTACTGTCACCTGCCATGTCACCTGCCACATCACGTGCCACCACTACTGGCACCTGCCATGTTCCCTGCCACCACTACTGTCACCTGCCAGTCACCTGCCACGTCACGTGCCACCACTACTGGCACCTGCCACATTCCCTGCCACCACTACTGTCACCTGCCATGTCACGTGCCACCACTACTGGCACCTGCCACGTCACCTGCCACCACTACTGTCACCTGCCACGTCACGTGCCACGTCACCTGCCACCACTACCACCACTTAAAATTTGCCCCATTTTGTGACTTCTTTATGTACCCAAAATTGTGTATTGAGGTTAAATAACAAAATTAAATTAAATTAAACTTCACATTTTTGTCATCTGTGTATGTTTCCCCATACTTGACTAGGGTTGGGCATCGAGAATCGAGAATCGTTCGGAACCGGGACTAACTGTCCGGTTTTCCCGGAATCGTTCAAAATATTAATTTGCGATTCCTATGTTCGATGCTAGTTAGCCGACCGGAAGTAGCTCCGCCGAAAACCAACGAAGAAGAATCCGCCGGAAGTGAGCATTCCGGGATCGAAAGCGTACTAATTAATAAAAAATGACCAGTCAGGTCAGTGCAGCACTTGCAATAATTTTCTATCATGCAAAGGAGGGTGGAGAAGTAAAATAGTGTCCCGTCTTTGACGCGCTCCACCGGATTATTTTCGCTTCGTATCCGACCGGAAGTACAGAGTGGTCCGTCTGCAAAACGCTCCGCCGAACTTTTCGCTAATCGCTACCTCTTCGACTCCATCAGGTAAATAAATAAACTATAAACTAGTCTCATACCAACATTAAGGCAGCTAACAAGTTATACTCCGCTTAAAGCGGTAAGTCAGCTCAAATACAAACACGATGCTAACGTTAGCTTGTATTTTTTCTTAGACAAACGACCTGAAATGGCTTCACAGTGTTCACCAGCGTCCAAGGTAAAAACGTCAGTGAATGAAGAGTGCCACAGAACTGTTGCAGCATATGTTGTGAAAAGGTTGCATCCCTTTTCAGATGTGAATTCAACCATGGATTGCACTTACATTGCACTCAAATCCAACACTTATTAACATTCTTAATCCATTTAAAGTTCTCTGTGTCTTTTAAAATGTTTTAATGTCTCTAGTTTTCATTATTATATAATTTCTGTTTATGTTCTCTTTCATTCCATTATGAGTGAATGTCACAGTTTGAAGAATTATTGAATAGGTTAGTTAGGCAATAACAACAGAGCTAATAATTGTACACATTCTCAGTCTTAAAAATGATTTAATAATCTCTTTTTACTGATAATACTGATAAACCTGTTGTTTGTTTAGGAACTTCCTGCAGTCTGTCCAGAAAGTCTCCACTGGAGGAGCGTTTTGCTGAGGAAGAGGCACAACATAATTTCACAGCTCCATGTCCATGAAGAAACAAATGGAGAGAGGGCTGCAGATACCAGGACATCCCACCAGCTGTTCTGTCTGAGGATCCTGCTGCTGTGGTGGAACCAGGTTAGCCCATCAGTGGGAGCTCAGTAACATGACTGCAGCATCAGACACTGGACAATATTATATGTATAATAGTAATAATAATAATAATATATGTTGGTGAGTCCTCCATGTTACCATACCATACCATTTTATTTATAAAGCACTTTCAACAGGAACAAGTCCACACCAAAGTGCTTCATGTTGGCTCTAATCTGCCCTGTGAGAAATTCATAGTAAATGTAACAAAAAGGAAAAAGTTCATAGCATTAAATTCAAACAGAAGTTCAAATTATTTCATCCTGAAATAACTCTGGCTAACTACTGTAGCTTTTTTATAACATGGAGTTAAACTCAATGTAGTCTCCTCAGATAAATAGTGTTACCATTATTTTTATATTAAAGTTTCTGTTAACTTATTATTTTTATATTTGATTGTTTCTGTTCAGTGCCCTGAGACAACTTCTGTTGTGACTTGGAGCTATACAGTATAAATAAACTGAACTGAATTGAATTGACACGTCTTTTTGTAACCCCGCCTACAAAAAGAATCGGAACCGAGAATCGAAAAGAATCGGAATCGAAACGAAGAATCGGAATCGGAACCGGAATCGCTCAAATTCAAACGATGCCCAACCCTATACTTGACAGACGAAATTGGTCTCTGCATTTAACCCAACCACCACCAGGTGGTGCAGTGAGCAGCTGTGGTCAGCGCCCGAGGAGCTGGGAAAATAGGTGTGCAGTGCACTCATAGGCTGTGTCTCAATTCAGGGGTTGCGTCCTCATGAGTGCGCATTTCTCGGCCGCATACGTCATTGCCCCGCGCGGAGGACTGTCCCAATTCGAAGACTCCTCCTCATGCGGCCGAGGAATGCGGCCTACTTCCTGCCGAAATCGAAGGATGCATCCGTGGATCCTTCAAGACGGAGGCTATCCCAGAATTCATAGCGCCAGCAGAGATTTCGCGGGGGGGTGGGACTTTCTGCGTGCAGGGTCGGGGCTGCTGCGTGTTGTTGAGTCATCAGCTCGTTCTGACAACAACCTCAGCGCGAATATTCATTCAACCTTTATTTAGTCATCTCAAACAACCTCAGCGCGAATATATCTCATTAAAATTTAACTAAAGAAACGACTAAAAAAAATTTGTTAGCTGAATATATATTAGTGTTTCTGAGTTTACTGTTTGTTAAGAACTGATTACAAATCAGCTTATTTTACATGTGCGTAGAAAGGATTTTCTGAGGAACGATCTGTTAAAACTCAGAGTGGACCTGTAAATGGCAAATTGTCCTGTAGCTCAATTGGTTAAAACGGGCTGGCGAGCAGATCCTTTTCTCAAAAGCTGGTTCGAATCTCACCCACGGTACGGTTAAAACTTATTTTACGTTTGTCATTTATTGGATAAAAAAAAAAAAGGAGTTTCACAAACTCCTTTTTTAAAATCTCAGTCCTCATATTTTTCTCCAATAAAAGACAAACGTAAAATAAGTTTTAACCGTACCGAGTGAGGTTCGAACCCGCGTCGAGAAAAGATCTGCTCGCCAGACCAACGTTTTAACCAATTGAGCTACTGAACAACTTGCTTTTTGCAGGTCCACTCAACGGCGTCCCTTCTCTTTCCACACACACAAACCAAGCGCGCACACTTCCAACCCAAAAAAAAACAAAAAATAAAAAACTGAAGGCTAGACCGTCCCATTTCAGCAGTTTCGTCAAGCCCACCCGGCCTTGTGAGTGCATGGCCTACTCGGCCCAGCTAGGCTGGGTCCTCATGAGGACGCAGCCCCTGAATTGAGACACAGCCATAGACACCCCAAGGTGTGTAGTGGCTGGGGATCGAACTCGAACCTGGGTCCTTCGGATCACAAGTCCGGTTCCCTTGCCACTACACCATCTCCCTAAAATATTATATTTGAAACCAAACCTGTGCCTGACTGTCCTTTTACTGCATGGTCCATCACACTGTGCACATCCCTCCTCACTCTATTTCAGATAGAAATAGGCTCCAGCAATAAAAACAAACAGTGAATTTGGTTGCAATGTCTTTATTTACAAAGGCTACTCAAATCTAGCAAACATCTTCATGTTCCTGTCATCACAAATTTCTCTGAAGAACTTTTCATGGTCCTCTTTCATTTTGAAAATAAAAGAATTGTTCTGCTGGAGAACTTTCATTCATTTCCTCAGTCCAACTGTTGAGGGCCTGGAGAGCTTCTTCCTTGTCTTGATCATCATAATCAAGGACAGCAGCAAGTGTAACCTGGCCAACAAATGTTTGGTTTTGCACCATTCTGCCGCAGCATGGCTGTCTCTCAAGATTGAGCTTCCCTGCAGAAAAATATGTTGATTAATATGTTTATTATGTGAATACTGTTACCTGTAAATATTACACCTCTGGTCATATTGTGGCATGGGAATGACACCTATGATCAGTGGCAGGTGAGAGTAGTGGTGGCACGTGACGTGGCAGGTGCCAGTAGTGGTGGCAGGTGACGTGGCAGGTGCCAGTAGTGGTGGCAGGTGACGTGGCAGGTGCCAGTAGTGGTGGCAGGTGCCAGTAGTGGTGGCAGGTGACGTGGCAGGTGCCAGTAGTGGTGGCAGGTGACGTGGCAGGTGCCAGTAGTGGTGGCACGTGACGTGGCAGGTGACAGTAGTGGTGGCACGTGACGTGGCAGGTGCACAGTAGTGGTGGCAGGTGACGTGGCAGGTGCCAGTAGTGGTGGCAGGTGACGTGGCAGGTGCCAGTAGTGGTGGCAGGGAACGTGGCAGGTGACTGGAAGGTGACAGTAGTGGTGGCAGGGAACATGGCAGGTGCCAGTAGTGGTGGCAGGTGACATGGCAGGTGCCAGTAGTGGTGGCAGGGAACGTGGCAGGTGCCAGTAGTGGTGGCACGTGACGTGGCAGGTGACAGTAGTGGTGGCAGGTGACGTGGCAGGTGACGTGGCAGGTGACAGTAGTGGTGGCATCTGGTGGCAGTCTGTGGCACACCAATGTGTTTAATAAGTAATTTTTAAAGATCCACTGACGTGATTTTTATACTATTCATCAAATTGCTCAATATATATATATATATATTATCATTTAAATATGTTAGTTTTTGCAAACAAAATGATAAATCAATTTAATTTTGCTTTAAAAGTGATTTTGAACTTCAAGCTGTGTTTAATCATGGGAAATCTTCCGGGAAATCATGGGAAATCTTAAATATCTTAAATATATACTTTTGAGCAATTTGATGAATAGTAGAAAAATCATGTCAGTGGATCTTTAACTGTAATTTAAAAAAAGAAATATGTATTTTTTAGTCATCCTACACACAAAGCACTATTTTAGACATGTTTCCTAAATGCACTATTACAGGTTGTTCTGTGTTTATTAAATAATATAATCATCATCGTCAGAAGGTCATTTTTGAAGGACATACAATAAAGATGAAGCATTTATTTATTTAATTAATTAATTAATTAATGTATTTATTTATTTATTTATTTTACACAAAACGGCAATAGTTTTGCACAAAACTGCTGTGGAAGATGATCTGACAAAGTCAGATCATAAAATTAAAATAAGTAAATTTCGGTCCTGTGTATGTCCTGTACAGTACATATTGCAGATCTGACAATAAAGTTGACTTTGACTTTACTGTTTGTTAAGAACTGATAACAAATCAGCTTATCTTACACGTGCGTAGCAAGGATTTTCTGAGGGGCGATCGGTTAAAAGTCAGAGTGGACCTACATAAATCAAGTTGTCCAGTAACTCAATTGGTTAATCATTGGGTTGGCGCGCAGATCCTTTTCTCAAAAGCTGGTTTGAATCTCACTCGGTACGGTACGGTTAAAACTTATTTTACGTTTGTCATTTATTGGATAAAAAAAAGGAGTTTCACAAACTCCTTTTGTTAAATCTCAGTCCTCATATTTTTATCCAGTAAAAGACAAATGTAAAATAAGTTTTAACCATACCGAGTGAGATTCGAACCAGCTTTTGAGAAAAGGATCTG
Source organism: Garcialebias charrua (assembly GCA_038048925.1). Taxonomy (NCBI): domain Eukaryota; kingdom Metazoa; phylum Chordata; class Actinopteri; order Cyprinodontiformes; family Rivulidae; genus Garcialebias; species Garcialebias charrua. Next base: position 6,392 of record JBBPBX010062299.1, on the reverse strand, counting down.
TGTGCGAACCCAATGCTTAAAGCAGTGACCTACTGGGGCAACTTGACTTTCGTAGGTCCATTCTGTCTTTTAACAGATCGCCCCTCAGAAAATCCTTGCTATGCACGTGTAACACTTGGCACCCTTTGCGGCACTTCCGGTGGCCGTGGCAGCCTTCGTGGCAGCCTTCGTGGCAACCTTCGCGGCACTTCCGGTGGCAGCTGCCACTGCCACGAATTGCGCTCGGCCCTGCTGACAAAACGGCTCATATTTTGTGATCATTCTACTAACATGCTGCTCTTCTCAGTTTCATGCAAAAATCAAGACACAGGTGAAGTCGTTGTCAGGGCTGTGTCAGGTCCATGAAGAAAGCTGATAAACCTCACAGTTTAAGTGTAGGGTGAAACTAGGATTGTTCAGATGACAGTTTTAAGATTGTTGGTTCAGTAACCCCACGTTCCAATTATTAATGGGGAGTTAGCTAAGATGGTAATTAATTATTAAATAAAAATAGGATGGAATTGGCTACACTTTACGAATATGTAAACAGTTGAGTTTGGCCTTGCTTGTCTCCAGTGGGTTATTTGCTGCATGCATTGTTCTTCTTTTATGGTTGTTATGTGTTACTTTTAACCCAGTGTTAATTTGGTAATTCATGCATATTAGTTTTACTTTAATCTAAAGAATACACTCACAGCCCATCTTCTTCTTCTGAAGGCTAGAAGTTATGACACTGTGTGCACCCTCATGTTATGTTTAACTTGTCTTCTAGTTTCCTGGAGGAATACGTCAGAGGACTGGGCAGCAGAACAGAGGAGTGGAGTGAGGATGTCAGTGAGTCAATCTAGTACAACACGTTATTTATTCAGCTATATACATTCTATGTCTAATTATTTTGACCTTGTGTGTTTTTATGCAGCTCTCAGAAACTAAAGTCTTCACTCCCAGACTGCTCCTCCTGTTAGCACCCAAGGAAGCAACACCTCCATTGGTCGACTGCCAGGTTTTGGAGCACCTGTACCTCCCCCATCCTCCTCCAGCTGGGACATGAAGGCTTCTGAATTTAACACCACCCCTCTGTCGTCACAGTTCAGCCGTAAGTTCATCAGTATCTGTGCGGTCTTGTTTGAATGTATGTGCGTGGTATAGATGTAATTATTGTGTGTGTGTTTGCAGGTGAGTTTGGCCTGCAGCCAGAGCCTTCTCTTGTGCTGAGCCAGCTGGTTCAGAGACACTCCGGCCCCTCCTTTCCTCTGGCACGTCAGCCCAGTCCTCCATCTCAACAACAAGCAGCCCCTGCTTCAGCGTCGTCTGCGCCCCAACACATCAGCTCACCAGCACAGGCTGGCCTGGTTCTGGCTGCTGCTAAATACCTTATCAGTCAAAGCAATTACAAGATTTTTTGTAAAATTTTCAGCCCTGATTAATCTGTTTCCCTAATTGGTAACAGATTCCATAATAAATCCATAAAAGTTTTATTGTAAAGGTTTTTAGCATATGATTTCTTACCTGTAAAAACTTGACCTTCTATTTCACAATTAAATTGTTCAAATAATGAAATACAGAGGATATTGCCTTGTTGTTACTGTGGCTATAAAACAAGACTAACAATAATTTAAAAAAATTATCCAATTGAATGGATAATATATCTGTAATTTTCATTTAAGGCATTTGATTGTTAATATGTTTGATTGTTTAACTTTACCCTACTTTTGACACTATCAAATAAACAAGGTTTTTCAAAGTTGGAACTCTCAAAAAAGTTTTTTATTTTATTTTACATAGGTACAATTGGTTAACATTCTCACATAACAAAATTAATTTAAAAGATATCCACATACCAAAATACAGTGGTCAATAAAATGTTTAGGCACTGCACTTACCTCCAAACAAAACAGTACAACATATTTCCATCAAGAATATCTACTTACAAATGTAAGACAATGTCAATACTGTATAAGTAAATGACAGCATTTTCTTTTTCTTCAAGACTGTGCCATCAGCTTTTCTGTCAAACTTTATATCTCCATTTCCTGACCAAAGGTGTTTGACACCGTAGTTCTGTACAGTCCAGGATAACTTGTGTGTCACTGTAGCGGCCATCAAAATCTTGTGCTGCAGCTCGGGGGTGGCTGCTGGTTATGGTGGGAGTTGGTGAAGACCAGACTTTGTGTGGAAGTGGAGGAAGGTGGTTCTCTTCCTCCAACACCAGACTTCTGCAGCAAAGAGGCGAGGTCCAGACTAACACACAAAACAGCCAATAAAGTTGATTAGAAAATGATCCCAGAACCAAATATGAATCTTGTGCAGCACAGAGCCTGCAGAACCTAGATTAGTGTGTACAGTATTTACATGTCAATATACTTTCACTTTATCATCATCATCATCAGCTTTATTTATAAAGCGCTTTAACACAGCCACAGCTGAAACAAAGTGCTGAACATCAGTTACAAAAAGAAAAAAGAAAGCATAAAAACAGAGCTACAAAACTAACACACAGTGAACTAAAAACTCAATTTAAAATACAATAAAATGACAAGTTAAACAGGTAAAATCAATAAAAAATGAAGTAAAATCAAGTCTCTATGGAGAAAACATTACCTTTGCCCAGGTGTGCTATGGTTCTCAGCAGCAGGTGCACATGAGGGAGTGAAGACTTTAGTTTCTGAGAGCTGCATAAAAACACACAAGGTCAAAATAATTAGACCAAGAATGTAAACATGTAGCTGAATAAATAATGTGTTGTACTAGTTTGACTCACACTGACATCCTCACTCCACTCCACTCCTCTGCTGCCCAGTCCTCTGACGTATTCCTCCAGGAAACTAGAAGACAAGTTAAACATAACATGAGGGTGCACACAGTGTCATAACTTCTAGCCTTCAGAAGAAGAAGAAGGGCTGTGAGTGTATTCTTTAGATTAAAGTAAAACTAATATGCATGAATTACCAAATTAACACTGGCTTAAAAGTAACACATAACCATAAAAGAAGAACAATGCATGCAGCAAATAACCCACTGGAGACAAGCAAGGCCAAACTCAACTGTTTACATATTCGTAAAGTGTAGCCAATTCCATCCTATTTCTATTTAATAATTAATTACCATCTTAGCTAACTCCCCATTAATAATTGGAACGTGGGGTTACTGAACCAACAATCTTAAAACTGTCATCTGAACAATCCTAGCTTCACCCTACACTTAAACTGTGAGGTATTTCAGCTTTCTTCATGGACCTGACACAGAGCCCTGACAACGACTTCACCTGTGTCCTGATTTTTGCATGAAACTGAGAAGAGCAGCATGTTAGTAGAATGATCACAAAATATGAGCCATTTTGTTTAAGTGTGGAAAAGCTGTTTCTATAACGTGAGTATACAAAAAAAAGATTGCGTTGCTAATAGGCTAACGTTAGCCGCTAACAGGTAGCAACAACACAATGATCAAACTAACGTTACTTACCCTCGTAGTTGTGCAGGAAACTTGAGATATGCAATTTAAATCCCTTGTTAGTTTGCTTGTCGGAGCAGGGGACCAGGCATCAACGATACAAAGAACATCGCTGATACTTATCTTGGGCAGCTCTTGTAAACATTTAGACAGCACCATTTTCACTGAGACAGGGGCTAGACCGGATGCTGGAATGCATGCTCCCTGTCAATGCGGAAGTGATTCACGACGCTTGTGCACAGAGCCTATAGGTCAATAAACAGGAAAGAGAACGATCAGTGTGCAGATCGATTGTGCATGCCCGCGCTGCGGTCCTCTTAAGAGAGCTCCTTATTTGAGAGGAAGTAAACAACTATTAGAGATGTATCGACCCTGCTTGAACGTAGTTTCAAGTTGGATGTTGGATATTCGAGCTCCGTGTCTTCACCGGTGCGTTGCTCTCGTCAGTCCGCTTCATGGAGTCTGATCTCGGGCAGCCGCGCTAAGTCTGCCCCTACTCAGAGACGTCATGGTTCGCTTGGGGGCCATCAACAAATTTTTGAGCGCGTCACTCTTCAGAAACAAAAAATAATATATATATTACATGATATGAGTCACCCACACAAATCTTACATCAAACTACTCTCCAAGACCAGGCCTATGAGGCACCGCTTTTTATTGATCATTTTTATGCATTTAGTAATTTTTCACAATTTATTAATTCATAAATCACTGTTTTTGCTCAATACCGTTCAGGTCTTTTGAGCCACCCACACAAAACTTACATCAAACTACTCTCCAAGACCAGGCCTATGAGACACAGCTGTTTCATTTATATGCATTTTGTAATTTTTTACAATTTAATATTTCATAAATCTGTGGGGTTTTCTTCAGTAGCTTCCAAGTCATGTGACCTGTTGACTCAAAATCACTTTAAAATAATTCTAGTCTCTATAAATGAGGCACAGTCATTTGTTTTCTATTTTAAGTCATTGTACAATTTTTAACAATTTATTTAGTCAAAAATGAAAGTTTCTCTTCAATAGCTTCCAAGTCATGTGACCTGTTGACCCAAAAACACTTTGAAATAATTCTAGTCTCTATAAATGAGGCACAGTCATTTGTTTTCTATTTTAAGTCATTGTACAATTTTTTTCAACTAATCAAAAGTTCTGATTTGCTCCCAATTTGAGACACGTGTTTTATTATTTATATCTATGCTTAGATTATAGAAGGCCTTCTACATGTGGCTGCCCATACATTCAGAGTGGTGAACAACATTTATCTTTTAAATCACTACCAAGCCATTGTGATTTTGTTTGGAAACAGAACAGAGCTTCCTCGTCAAAGTTTACCAAAGGTAACGTAAATGTTCATTGTAACATGGTGCCAATGTGGCATAAAACAGAAGAAGAACTTACACACTCACATTAGCCACATGGAGTAAAACATGACTGGAAACCAGTACTGTATACTGTATCTGCCATCTTAAATGATTTGATAATTGAGAATTTTCAAAACACGCCTCTATCAGAGAATGTACTTGTCAATAAAATCACACAATTAATGAACTGCATAAAGGTCGTGGTTGTCAAAAGAAGTTCAGGGATAAGCTGTAAATTTGTAATCAGAATTCTGTATGATTTGTTTTATCGTTTTAATTTTTGCAATTTTAGGTCAACTTCAAAGATTACGGAGCTGTTCTGTCATTTGTGCTGATGAACAATAACCACTGGAAGCTGCTGGTTTGTGGTTTTGCTACTGTCAATTTATGTGATTATTGTATAGTCTGTCTTTTAATGCAGGTCACTTTAAGAACAGTAAACATTAAAGCTGCACTATGTAAGTTTGTAATGCAGTCTGTAACTTTTCTAACAATATATTTTTAACATATTTCTTCACTCTGTCACTATCTACTGACAGACTGATGTTAGACAAAGTAATCTCTGAAAAAAACTATAGTCCTCTTGCTTCTCTATCAGCATTTATAAAAACACTAAAAACACAGAGTGACCCGGACAATGACCAGCCAATAAAAACAGAGTTGTTTGTCACGCCCCAACCCACGCCCCCGCCTGTCCCAGCGCCGCGCACGTTCTCATTCAAAGGATTGCAAAGCGATGCAGGACTGATTTGTATGTGACACAAATGTATTAAATATCCCTTCTTCATCCCAGAGCTGGACTTTTCTTTTGTTTTTTTGCCAAAAGTCAAGTGATCGCTTCATCCTTCACTGACAGGAATGAGGAAGTCACGAGCGAATTAAATCATGTCCAACGTTGCTGCGTGAAGCTCTGCTGATTTCAGGGTGTTTTTGTGTTATAGGACCAGTGATTCATGGTTTTATTATATTTTTTAAAACATTTTATTAACATATAATCACAGAACTTTGCAGCGCTGAGACAGGACATGCAGAGGAGGTGGAGCATTCCAGACATTCCAGACCTCGACTGACAGAAACGAGGAAGTCACGAGCGAATTAAATCATGTCCAACGTTGCTGCGTGAAGCTCTGCTGATTTCAGGGTGTTTTTGTGTTGTAGGACCAGTGATTCATGGTTTTATTTTATTTTTTAGAACGTTTTATTAACATATAAACACGGAATATTGAAGCGGCTCCGAGCAGACATGCAGCAGGGGGCGGAGCTGAACTCAATTTCAGTAGAACACGGACTGTGGCTCCCCCTCAGAGCCATATATGGCTCTGAGGGGGAGGGAGCAGAATGCTTTTCCCTGCTGAAAATATTTCTAAGTCCGGAGCACAACAGAAAGTTACACATATCACCTTTAAAGCTGGGGTATGTAAGATTGTAATGTAGTCTGTAACTTTTCAAACAATATATTTTTAACATATTTCTTCACTCTGTCACTATCTACTGACAAACTGATGTTAGACAAAGTAATCTCTGAAAAAAAATATAGTCCCCTTGCTTCTCTATCAGCATTTATAAAAACACTAAAAGCTTCTCTATCAGCATTTATAAA
>JBBPBX010062297.1:0-17839 GCA_038048925.1 Garcialebias charrua | reverse complement strand
TTCCTTGGAAGACTGGCATACATTTCTCTGCTCCTGATTTACTGATTTCATTGAACCATGGATGGTGGCACTGGCAACCTAAACCCATGGGAAGACAAACAATACAGGTGCTAAATTACAACCTCCCACTGGGAGGGCAGTGAGACTGTAGCTGTGTTTCCATCAAGGTTTCTAGTTGCGCATTTTGAAGTATCGCAGCAGAAAAGCTTAATGGAAACGGCAAAATCCGAATTTACTTCCTCAAATTCGCCAAAAAGTTTATACGCTCGCTTGAGGTGGTTTTTGGGATCTTCGAAAATGAGCAGATGCGCAAAACGACAGATGGAAACAGATTTTCCGACTCAGTTCTGCCGTAGCGAACATTCACGTCACGTGACGTTCAGCTGTTTCCGCTCCGGACAACATGTAACATCGCTAAAACTAGTTGGCATGACAGAATAAATACAACTTGCCCGATAGCAACACGTACCTGAAATATTCTCTCCATTTTGACGAGATGTGTGGCCGGGTTCTGTTTTCAACCGCTACTTCCTGTTTACTGTAGACATGCGCAGTGCTGACGTCTGACGTAATGACGCTGACGTCTGATGTAATGACGCTGTGCGTGGCCCGGTAGATGCGCTACAAGCCAGTAGATGGAAACACTTCTAGGGGTGGGTGATATGGCTCAAAAATTATATCGTGATATTTCAGAGCGATATCACGATAACGATAAATTTCGTGATATAACCCAAAAAAAAAAAGAAATCAAATTTATTTATTTGACAAAATTAATTTAACATGTTGCTTTGCAGTATTATAAAATTTTTAAAAACAACAAGGGTTAATTTGACTGAAATTACTTTATTTAGTAAAGTATTCAGTCAGTATAAAAATAAAAAATAAAAAAGATCTGTTATTTAGATTGAAAAAGTCTGCACAAAATATAATGGACTATCTTTAGGCTTTTAATACCTAGTAGTTCTTTGACATTCTTGTTAGGTCTAAATTGTTTTTAATTTTTAACTGGCTGTTTTTTATTGTTATTTTTTATTGTTTGTTTTATTTCTGTATTGTTCAGCACTTTGTGCACCTTCTGGCTGCTGAAAAGGGCTCTATAAATAAAGATTGATTGATTGATTGATAAACAAAAACCACCACAAAAACTAAAGTTCAGGTGTAGTTTCCTAAATCACTCTCCATGTAAAATATATTATTCTTTGTTTCTAAAGAGTGACACGGTCGAAAATTTGTTGACGGTCCCTAAGTGAACCATGACGTCTCTGAATAGGGGCAGACTCAGCGCGGCTGCCCGAAATCAGACTCCATGAAGTGGACTGACGAGAGCAACGCACCGATGAAGACACGGAGCTCGAATATCCAACTTGAAAATAACTTCACTGTGGTTTTCTCTTGGTCCGTGGAGAGCCGCGCGTGTTTGTAGAGACAGTTTTCAGAGCGAGGGAGACCAGCCCGCAGCGCGGCTGCTCAGTGGGGTGGGGTGGGGGCATTTGATCCTCTACCTGCTGTTCAGAGCAGGGGACAGAAGCTGACACGACGCGCGGTTTGTTTTTATCATTTTAGCTAACGTGTTACACCAGTACAGACTGGTGGAAGAGAGGTGCGCAGTTCAGTTTGAAGCGCTCGGTTGGGGGGCGGGGCATCCTTACGTATCACGTCATGAAATTAGCATATCATGATATCTTTTTTTTGCCCGGGCAAGCTATTTTTACCGGTATTATCGTAAACGATATGATATGGCCCAGCCCTAAACACTTCTGCTTCGCATTAATTTGTATTTACATTTTTGCGAGATTTCAAAAATTAGCTCAAAATTCGAAATGAAAATGGATGGAAACACGGTTAGTGTTTCTGTGGAAATGTGAGTTTACACGAGTAGTGATAAGTCCTGGGGGTGACTGACATTGTCACAGCTTCACACCGATTTAAGCTAGATTTATACTCGACGTGTCGTGCCGTGCGCGAGGGGCGCGCGCCAAAAGTGACGCGATATTGCAGTCCCCGCCCCCTGCGCGTTGGCCCCGCGCGTCGTCTTGGCGCGTGTCGCGCACCTCCGAATTTTTGAAACTCCGCAAGCCTAGTGCGCGCGCCGCGCCGCTGACTTTTGTCGTTGACTTTGTCGTTGACTTTTGCCGTTGACGCCGTGGACTGGGCTCAAAAAACAGCACTTTGCCATGCACCGCCGTGCGTCAACCATAAACACAGCTGCGGAACTTTAAACGCATGAAGCCGCACGGCGCGACGCGCGCGCTCAAGCTTGCGGACCAAAGCGCAAGTATAACAAGGCCTTTATTACTCAATGCGGGTGCAGGGACCAAGTAGGGAGATAGGGCTGCATGTTCAATGCATCAATTCATATTAATGTAACATTCTATTTTACATTGACTTCTTATGTGGCTTAGTGTAAAAACACTATAAAACACATCTGCACTAGATACACAACAAAGGTGGAAAAACGTTTCAGTTTCTAATGGTATAGCAAAGCATTTTAACTGTCTGCATAGCTTTATTTTTTGTATTTACATCCAGTTATAGTGTTGGGGGGGCAGGAGTGCGCTAATGTGAATGAGGACTGCTGGTCGTTTCAAGGTTCTTCCTGTAACCAAACCGGAGCAGTGACAGAGTAATGAAGGTAAATGATGATGAGGCTTGAGGGAAAAAAAAGAGAGAAGATGTGTAAGACATCTGGGGGGACGAGTTGTGGCTTTCCCTCGGAAGTTGTGCATTTATAAAAAACCTTATATCTAGCAGCAAATAACCGGTGTCTTCAAATACAAGTTAAAAAGCTGGTATCGAACAGGTAACGACTTAAAGTTGAGTAATGATTAGAATGTGTTGGTTTACTGATTTTCCAAAGGAGACCTCTCCGTCAGCCCTTAATAAAGGTCAGTTGACAGATCGGGGTTAACTGCTTCCTCTCAAGTCTTTTAAGTGATCTCTCATAACCCTGTACCAGCTCAGTCTCTCAGGGTGTGCCTGATGCTTTGGACATGCACAGATGTAAGCTCTCATTCAACAAGCCAGTGTCCAGACACCCAGCCAAGCAATAGAATTAAAAGATCATCTCACCATTTCTAGTGACGGGATAAGCAAAGGTCAAACAAGGGGTAAGCTTCAATCAAAAATATTCCTAAAGCGCATTTCTTTGTACACTTCACTGAGAGATTATTTCATCAACGCAGGGACAGAAATGAGCCAAAGAATGCCATTTGAGGGTAAGAAGGAGATCTGGCAACACTTACCGGTATTTAAGAAAAATCAGACTACAGATAGATATTTCTTCACTTTGTTACAATAATGACTCTGTGTTAAAGCTGACGTCTGCGATTTCTGTATGACCAAAAGGAAAAATTTTGAACAGGGAAAGCCTTCTGCTCCCTCCCCCTTGCTCTCTGGCTGACCTGCAACTCCGCCTCCTTAGCTCCTCCTCCTCCCAGCGCTGCAGGCTGGGACAAGCGGGGGATGAGCTGTGTGAAGCTGACACCCCACCCACATGAACAAAACTCTGTTTTTATTGGCTGGTTCAAAAAACTCTGTTTTTATTGGCTGGTTAACGGCTGGTCACTGTGGGTTTTTATAAATGCTTTTATTACCACCGGGAGATGCCAGAGGACTATAGTTTTTTCAGAGATTACTTGTCAAACATCTATCTATCATAAAATAGTGGCAGAGTGAAGAAATATGTTTAAAAAATAACTTACATACTGATCCTTTAATCTGACATACTTTAATGCCTTGAAGAACTAACAGAAAATAATTAGCACAAGGCACGTGTTCAATAATATTTAGCATTAAAACAACTTGACTTCTTATAATCAAACACTGGGAGTTTTAACATGCTCCCAACATTTTTATATTACTGTATTTTCCGGCCTAAAAGTTGCCGTTTTTTACATAATTTGCATGCCCTACGACTTAAGACACCGAAGCAACTTGTTTATGTTTTTGTCCCCCATATTTATAAACAAATTTTTGGCTGAAATATGACAGTTTTCATTCATTCAGACATTGAAAATATTGAACACTACTATTTTCAGCCACTAGATGGCACTCGACTAGTTTGGCATGTCGTTGTGTCATGTAATAGGTAAAAGTGGCTATTACTGACAAAATCGGCTTGCCATAGCCTGCCACATTCGTCCAGCTTGCTTGGAACAACGATCAAATTGGCTTCACTTTGCTGCAAAACCGAACAATATTTCCAGGTTGTCAACCGTAACAAACGTGACGCGTCTGCGGTGAAGCATAATAGATGCTACGTATATGGCGACGCAACATATTTATGTTTTTTCCCACTTTATTAGACTTATTTGGACTGATGCAAAGTATACAGTGGAAAATACAGGATAAGATATAGCTGAAAACTCAAACAATTTCTTTATTGTCCCATGGTTTAACAAATTAGTTGATTCTGAACGTAAACATTTTAGACCATAAGTTCCCTTAAGTTAAACACACATTTTTTTTCAACATTCAGGGGGCATCTTGAGGACCATGCCCATCAGTTTAATTTACAGTGTTAATGAAAAGTGACAGTAGTGTCCTCTTTTCTGTGTGACACAGCAACAATGGTAAGGAGTACAGGGTCAAGGGCTGTTTGTGTGTGTGTGTACATGTGTGTGTGGTGAGGTTACAGTGTAGTGAAACAAAGAAGGTCTATGACACAAATCTAGCCAGTCTTTCCCTTTCTACACGTTTTTTTTTTTCACAAGGCCTCTCACTGTTTGATTCTTTCCCCCTGAATGGTGCCACTGAAAGAAGAGGCAGTTAGGTCCTTCTTCTATAAAGACTATGTGAGCTGCCAAAGGAACACATGAGCTCTCAAAGACGAGCCTGACTGCTGTGGATCGTTTTTCATTCGGTCCTTGTTGCTTCAGCATAAAAGACTCTCTCACACTAGGGGCCAGAGTTTGTATATGGCTGAAAAACTGTGGATACAAATCAAGACAGTGACAGCAACATGATGCACAATGGAGTGGAGTCACATCTCTAGTCCGATATTGTGCTTTGAAAACAAACTACGTACATCTGCCTCCACCCAATATTTGTGTAGCTATATAGCCTAGATCTACTCGGCTGTTGGAGACAGAATGCAGCAGGGCTGAAAGATAGCTGTCAGATAGAGATAATAGTGCCTGCCGGTTCCTCTGATGCTTGTGAAATGATAGCCTCCTTAGGGGGTTTCTGAGCAAACAATTTGTACTGTAACTAGATTTGTACCACAGTGAATGGTTAGGCCAATGAAGTGTGGGAAAAAGTTGCCCCATTGTGGGTGTAATATAATAAGGCTCAATTAATTTATGAATAAAAAGGTTTAAAAGCTGCTGGAAAAGATGTCATAAAAGTAATCTTAGATGAAAAAAGAATGAATGGAGTAAGTTAACTTCAAAAACCGAAGTAGTTTTTTTAAGCCCTATGATGTACCGTACTGTATATGGTAATGGGCTTAAAATTAATCTCAGACACAATCAAGTTTAAAGTGCAGCTGCAAGGTCTTGCTAGCCCAAGTTCACCTTGACTTGACAAAAATATAATAATGCAAGCAGCAGTGTCCCTACCATACATATTTTCAACTGCATTCACACCTGGTTCTGGATATATTTAAACTCAGACATATTTCTTGTAACTTGAGCTATTTACTATAATATATCTGCCCTGTATGTACCGGTATCTAAAAATATGACTTTGAAGACAAAAAAAAGGGTGGGCTCGAAATTTCTACTACCGTATTCGCCGTTGTAAAATATGCACCGGTGTTTAATACGCTTTGTCCAATTATTAACAATAAACAAGAAAAAATCGTACATAATACGCTTCGGTGTTTAATACGCGTCATCGCCACGCGATGCGTCAGCGCCTCATTTGCCCTGATTAAGATGGTGGCGACAGAAGCAAGCGAGTACGAAGAACTTCACAAGGAAACACGGTAAAAACAATTATTTCTTTGCGAGAAAAAATATATTTCTTAGCTGACTTTATAGCAGACGTGCTCCTGAGCTTAACGAAATGTTCAAATCAGCTGGATTAAAAAAAAAAGTTCGCCGAATTTTAGGCAGGCGGTTCGGACCGGACGCTTTGTTTCTTTAAATTTAGCTAAATAAACGCTTAAAAATATATATTTCTTAGCTGACTTTATAGAAGACGTGCTCCTGAGCTTAACGAAATGTTCAAATCAGCTGGATTAAAAAAAAAAAGTTGCCGAATTTTAGGCAGGCGGTTCGGACCGGACGCTTTGTTTCTTTAAATTTAGCTAAATAAACGCTTAAAAATATATTTCTTAGCTGACTTTATAGAAGACGTGCTCCTGAGCTTAACGAAATGTTCAAATCAGCTGGATTTAAAAAAAAAAAAGTTTGCCGAATTTTAGGCAGGCGGTTCGGACCGGACGCTTTGTTTCTTTAAATTTAGCTAAATAAACGCTTAAAAAAATATTTCTTACCTGACTTTATAGCAGACAGTCCCCTGAGCTCAACCAAATGTGAAATCAGCTGGATTTAAAAATCTGCGGTGTGGTTTATGAGTTACGGTATCTTGCTAACAAAAACAGCTACATCCATAGCAAGGGGCGGGCAGCGACAGAGTCAGTCCGACCAGAGGAGGCTTTTTTCGGACACATGAGCTAGAAACGTCTGGAAGTGGCCCTCTTCCTCTTCGCTCTCTGAGTCCTCTGCTGCTGCCCATAGCGCCCATAGCGGCCGAAACTGGTACTGCACCATTTTTGCCCAAAATGTAAAACGGCGAATCAGAGCGAAAAATGGGTCTAAAAATATGGGAAAAAATCCATAGATGATACGCTTCGGTGTTTAATACGCAGGACATTCAAATGAGGAAAAAAAATGCGTATTATAGACCGGTTTTTACGGTAGATTTATTATTGCCTGAGTAAAATAAATAGGAAACTAAGAAATTAATTTGAAAAAAACTTCCAACTTTTCAATAGTTAACCAAGTTTTGCAGCTGCAGCAGGCACAGTCAAAGAAAAATATCAGAGCCAAGCATTTAAATCAGCATCCACCAAAGTAAACACTGATTAAACATTTTCACAGTATATTTACATACTAAATTATGGCACACGATACATCATGTAAATGTCAGACAACCACAAACAAATGACCAGAATGCAGAATGATGCAGAATGATTTTAAGTAAGTGTTCACAGTAAAGAAAAAAATGACTTGACTGAAACAGTCTGCCATTTGAAAGAAATCAGGATTATATAAATGGCTAACAAATGGCTAACATCAGGTCCAATAGACTCAAACAGTCACAGTCAGGTCTTGCTGTAATGCAATTAAAACAGAAATGACAAAAATGACAGCATTCGTAAACATCTGTTGCAAACACTGAACTGCACTTGAAAAATCATGACATTTAAACATCACTATGTTCTTTTTCAGCATTTGGATCAGCGCCACCATCCCTCAGACCCCATCAATCCACCACAGTGACAGCAGACAGAAGTAGCAGAACAGCAACAGCAGCAAGCTAAAGCCCGATCGAGAACATTAAAGTTATGACAGCAGTCAAAAAACAAAATTTTTCAGTGTTTGTAATGTGAACTTTTACACTTCTAACACAATTTCTACATCATTAAGTGATTGTTTGAGGGTTAATGTAACAATACTGTATCAGGGTTTTTGGATAAATGGCGCTAGAAAACAGCAAATACTCCTTGTCTTAGTTTACAACTAAATTTGGCAATCAATGTAAATTATCCTGTTAGGAGCTTGGAATACTTCTGCATAGCTCATTTACATGTAATCTTAGCTCCAACTTTTGCTTTAACGCTCTCTGTGGTTCTGGTTCTTTGCCCAAAATCACTTTACATTTGTCAACTCTCATTCTTACATTCTTCCCTCTCAACTTTCTTGTCTCATTCTTACAGTTTTTAGAGTATCCATTGTGCACCGAGACTGTCGGAAGTGAACTCATCAATGTTGGAATGCAAACAAACAACCCATTATTATTAGCAACAAAACATGACCTTGCTATTTCAGTGAATTTAACAAAAACTATGCTGTAGGCTTCTGGTAGTGACTGATGCATATTTAGTGGTTATTTTATCAGAGATGATACACATGCATATTAAAAACAACCACAATGAAAAATCCCATACTTTGATAGCTATTACCACCTTAAAAACATCTACCACACCCTTGCTCCTCCTTTTTCCTTCCCCTCCTCTTGAACAAGGTTGAATACAGATACCTCCTGGTCAAGTATGCACTTAAGGTTTTTTACAGTTCTAAAAAAATACAGTAACTCTAGAGACCTTGATTGAGAAACAGACGGTTTCTTCATATCTGTCTAGGGAAAAGGAAACTGATCAGCTGTTTAAACTCTTTTTTTGAAAGTACGGTACAAGATGATAAGATGATAAAAGTCCAGAGAACTCCAAAGAATCACAATTCAAACCCTATATGTCACTAATTATATATCTTGAGTCATTTCTCGCACTGAAAACTATTTTTGCTGTGTCTGTGGTCAGGTTGGTAAGAAATTTCTGATATTTTAGCCATAGAACGACATTTAGAGAAGGTAAGGGAGTGGCAGACATGGAAATGTTTTAACAAACAGGGAACATGGAAAGTGCACAGGGAAACTCCTAAATTTGATGCTGTGCTTTCAACATCACTGGCAAGCCTTCAGTAAATACCCTGATGCATGCTCCCGGTTCCGACGAGCTGATGGACGCTGCTCCCCCGGCTTCTCTGTAGTCTTTTTATCATCAAACTGACCGTTTTTCGAACAGGACTAAAGTTGGTCCACCTTCCAACCGAATTCGGTGTTCAGTGACTCAGAGAGCAGGACGGGACCGTCCAAAAATATTATTTTGGCCCAGGACTGGCCGCTCCCACCCCACCAATCAGTCTGAGCGCATCCTGCCGGCCAGGTGACCCCTCGAGCTGGGGAGCCATCCCACGAAGCCCCAGTGTTTTTTTTTTCCCCCTCTCTCTCTGGACCCCAACCAAATTTCTCATCTGGACCTGTGGTTCTACCTGGTTTCAACAAGAATCACAGGGAGGTATTTTTGCTGACCTATGCTTTCTGTTGGACTGGCCTCGTGGCGTATTCATTCGGTGTGGGGGAAGTGAACCTGTGTCCCAGAACCTGTGTCACAGGACCAGAACCGAACCGAGCTGGCTGTGGGGGACTTCGTCTTCATTAAAGCCGGTCTCAGCCTCTGAGCAGCCCGTTACGTGTCCACCTCCGTGGGAATCGCTGTGCTCACCTGGAGGAGATGCTCTTTTGCTTTGAAGTGCCGCCAGAACCGGACCGGAGCAGAACCGGGTCAGTGACAACCTCAGCCTCTCCAGTCAGCCTCGCCATTTTTTAACAGGAGGTGGCCTCTCTTGCTGCGGAATATCGGAGCCGGGCTGAAGCAGAACCGGACTAGTGACGTCTTCATCCTCCCCGGCCAGTCTCATAATTTTCCGCTGGGGTTGGCCTCTCGGGCTGCGGAGGACCAGATGAGCAGGGTGCCGTGCTGAGGAGCGGAGTGAAGCGTGGAGGAGCTGCGCTGTTTGGTGCTCGTGAGGAGTCCGGCCGGAGTTTTCATCGGATTTCATCGGCCCTGGATAATAATTTTATTCCGGATCACGCTGTTGTTCCCTGCTGACCTGAAACAGGCTAGGCTCATGCCTTTCATTTCAGGAGGATTTTATGGCAGCTCACTCTGCTATTTGCTGCAAATTATCTGTCTCTACCTGTTGATTCTGGACCCAGCTTCTGTTTCCCATGGCCACATCAATTCATCTAATCACAGGGGGGCTGGAGCCCCACTCAGCCCAACTCAAACTGCAGTTGGGCCACCTCGTCAGATTTGTTTGCCCATCTAATTTGCGACGCTTTATGGTCTGAGACTTTTCTGCACCATTCATATTATTATGATTATTTTCAAATCTCAGACTACAGTATCTGGAATCACTGAATCTTGTTAACACATCTGGGTCTGCCCATCACTGCAACTTTCCCTGTTTTAGGGTTCTGAATGATCGCGTCTTCATCTATGTTTCTCATGGTTCAATTATGGGGGCAAATTGTCACACTATTAAAGCTGGGGTCTGCGATATTTGAACATTCTGGGACTCTCTGGGACTTAGAAATATTTTCAGCGCAGAAAAGCATTCTGCTCCCTCCCCTCAGAGCCATATATGGCACAGTGCTCTGCTGAACTTGGGATCTGCTCCGCCCCCTGCTGCTCTCTGCTCAGAACCGCTGCGATATTCTGTGTTTATGTTAATAAAACCTAATAAAATAAAATAAAACCATGGAGCGCTAGTTCTACAACCCAAAATCCAGCAGTAATCATCAGAGGTTCACGAAACGTTTGGACATGATTTAATTAGCTCGTGACTTCCTCATGTCTAGTCAGCGCTGGTCTGGAATGTGTGGAATGCTCCACCTCCTCCTGTCTGCGCTGCGATATTCTGTGTTTATATGATAATATAACTGTTAAAAAAAATTAATAAAACCACGAATCACTCATCCTACAACACAAAATCCAGCAGACACCAGCAGAGGTTCACGAAGCAACGTTTGGACATGATTTAATTCGCTCGTGACTTCCTCATGTCGCTGCGCTGGTCTGGAATGTGTGGAATGCTCCACCTCCTCCTGTCTGCGCTGCGATATTCTGTGTTTATATGATAATATAACTGTTAAAAAAATTTAATAAAACCACGAATCACTCATCCTACAACACAAAATCCAGCAGAAATCATCAGAGGTTCACAAAGCAACGTTGGACATGTTTTAATTCGCTCGTGAGTCGTGACAAATCCATTTCCTCATGTCTGTCAGTGCAGGATGAAGCGATCACTTGGCTTTTGGCAAAAAAACTAAATAAAAGTCCAGCTCTGGGATAAAGAAGGGATATTTAATACATTTTGTGTCACATAAAAAACAGTCCTGCATCGCTTTGCAATCCTTTGAATGAGAACGAGCTGCGGCTGGGACAGGTGGGGGCGTGGGTTGGGGCGTGACAAACAACTCTGTTTTTATTGGCTGTCAGTGTCCTGGTCACTCTTGTGTTTTCAGTGTTTTTATAAATGCTGATAGAGAAGCAAGGGGACAATAGATTTTTTCAGAGATTACTTTGTCTAACATCAGTTTGTCAGTAGATAGTGACTGAGTGAAGAAATATGTTAAAAATATATTGTTTGAAAAGTTACAGACTACATTACAATCTTACATACTATAGCTTTAACTCCTGTATTACACATCAGTGGCAAAAAACTCAAGAAAATGTCTGATAATAATGTTGTTACTGCTATCAGGGATTCAGCCCAACCTGAGACCCCCCCCCTCCCCCACTAACTATAGTACGTACACCAAATGACTTTAAAAACAGGTCAGGTCTTCATTTCCTACATGTAAACGTTCGTAACCTTCTAAAAAAAACTTGATGCCTTGAAAATTCTGGTCAGTTCTTCTGGGGCAGATGTGATCTTTATCTCTGAAACTTGGCTCAACAAATCTGTTCTGAATAATGATCTGGTAATCAATGGATTTAATATCTATCGCTGTGACCGTCAAAAAAAGGGGAGGGGGGTGGAGTTGCTATTTACAGCAGAGATTCTCTGGTTTCTAGTCTTGTGTCTGCTAAAACAATCCCAAACCAGTTTGAGGCCTTAGCTGTAGAGGTGCGAATCTCTCAGTGTCTGGAGAATCGATTTGATTCCGATTTTTCGTGTCATGATTAGATTCAAAATCGATTTTTCGATTCAGAAACAATTTTTGATTCAGAAACGATTTTTCTATTAAAATGGTCATAAATTTAGTTTCAGTTTTGTAACTGACAAGCTGAAAAGAATAAACAACAATGTAAACAAATGGAACATTTATTTAAAACAATACATTTTAAACTGAGAATATTAAACAACAATGTAAACAAATAGAACATTTATTTAAAACAATAATTTTAGGTTCTGTACTGTATCAAATTTTTTGCATCATTTGATATTTATACCAAAAATAGGCACAAATTATACAGGAATGCATTAAATTCTGTAACTTAAATTACCAGCTTAGTTGCCTGGGGCCTCATGTACAAAGACTTGCGTAGATTTCTTACTGAAAAGTAACGTACGGACAAATCCAGAAAAGTGTCCACGCACAAAAAAATCCAGATTTATCAAACTGTGCGTACACCGGTATCCACGCACATTCCTTATGTACAACACAATCAACGTGGAATTCAGCGCACATGAGAGAGTGGCCGACTCCGCCTTTGACACGCCTCCGTATGAATATGCAAAGTCATTCAAATATGCCATGCACGACAGGAATGTCGTCTCTGCTCCATTGCAAATCATGTCGGAACGTGGAAAAAAGAGGAACTTCACGGACTGTGAACAGAAATCACTTCTGAGTGAGGCAGAGAAGCACGGAAAAAGGCTTCATTCGGCACGCACAGTGCAAAACAAACCATCCACTTTTAAATAAGAAGTTGACCAAGCTGATCTAACATGCCTGTATAGCTTAGTGGCGAACGCGCCCGCCCTTCGTCCCAAAGGTCGTGAGATCGACTCCCGCTTGGTACAATGTTTTTTTTTTTCATTCCGGATTTAAAGACCACAGGAAAACTATTGAATGAAACAACAAGAAATAGAACAATACATGAAATGAAAGGAAGCAGACGATTTATTGTTTTGTAAATAGTTTTCATGTGTATTTCAATCTGGAACGAAAAGAAAAAGAAAAACGTTGTACCATGCGGGAGTCGATCTCACGACCTTTGGAACTAAAGGCAAGCGCTTTACCCACTGACCTAAACGTAGGCGTGTTAATACAGCTTGGTTAACTTCTTATTTAAAGAAATTACATCTCATTGTTGTCAATATTGTTGCCACTATCTGGCGCATGCTTTTATATCCACTCATCTAATTGCGTCCATGTGGATGTAATAATCGTTAATCATGTGTGTTTGGTGGGATTTATGATTGTTTTCATATCATGGACACAGTTTCACAGATCACCTGTAAGTGTCGCCAAAGGAACAATAACCACAGAAACGTGCGTACGCAAGCAGGGGAGCAGCCGTGGATTTGTACGTGGAAGCGCAGATATTCCCGTTCATATCAGATTTGATACATACGCCACTTTGCGTGGAAAGTGACGTGCGCAATGTTTTTGTGCGCACGCATGGTTGATACATGAGGCCCCTGGACTTCTCTAAAACAATGGAAGAAAAAGAAAAATCTAGGAACAAATAATTCATCCATCCAACATCTTTACCCACTTCTTCCTTTCGTCGTCTTTACCCACTTCTTCCTTTAATTAAGAGTCACGGAGGTCACTG
This sequence comes from Garcialebias charrua, assembly GCA_038048925.1. NCBI lineage: Eukaryota > Metazoa > Chordata > Actinopteri > Cyprinodontiformes > Rivulidae > Garcialebias > Garcialebias charrua. The sequence continues at coordinate 4,536 of JBBPBX010062297.1, read as the reverse complement.
ATGTTCATGTCCAGCCATAAAAATAAAAAAAAAACAATTTTGGGACTTTTAGAATTGATTCTGAATCAACAGGACTAAGAATCTAGATTCTTTAAAAAAATGATTTTTTTCTTGCACCCCTACTTAGCTGTAAACATCACTTTGAATGGAGGTCACATCTTATCTGTAGTGGGTTGTTATCGTCCCCCCTCAGCAACACCTGAGGCTCAGTCCTCCCTGACAGAATTCCTAGGAAATTTAAAATTCAAAGAGATTTTTTTGGCAGGAGATTTCAACATTGACTGGGATAAGTCAACCCCCCTCTGTGATAAATTCAAGGAATGTTGCCTATCACTCAATCTAACTCAACTTATTGACTCTCCCACTAGACCAAACTAGCCTGGTTAAAACCAGACCCTTGTCCTTCACTTCGCTTCGTACTAGGGTCTGGACTTTCTCCATAGAGAACCGATTCTTGCTGGAGGCGTGGCCTCTGCTGAGGAACAAAACCATTGGATCTTAGAAAAATTTTGAACAGGGAAAGCATTCTGCTCCCTCCCCCTCAGAGCCATATATGGCTGCTCCCCCGTGGTCTGTTGAACTTGACATCTGCTCCGCCTCCTGCTGCATTTTCTCTCGCTGCAGCTGCATATTGTGTGTTTATATTAGGGCTGAACGATTTAGGAAAATAATCTAATCGCGATTTTTTTTCTATAAATTGTGATTGTGATTTAAAATGCAATTATTTTTACTGGTTCTGTATTAATTCATCATATCACTAACGACACAACTGTTTTGTTTTTTTTAATCAGATAATTAATGCGCTTTTTCACGCAGAACGTTAGCTTGTTGAGCTAGCTGCTAACCGGGCACCCAAAACAGACCCGGTCACATGACCAGCTCGCGCTCTGTTTATCTCCCGCGGTCACGGTGTTTCAGCCTCTAAGCTCAGATACACATTTACATGGGCTAACTTACCTGAATTTATAACTTTTATGACTTCTGTCGAGCCTGAAGCAACTGTGTTGGAGCGCATGGTCTCCTCCTCCCTGCTCTGCTCTGTTTTGCTCCGCTCAGAGTTGCGCGCGACCAGTCGGCTCACTCCCAAGTCACGTGACCAGTCAAATCGCAGCCCGTGCGATTAGTGAATCGCGTTTTAGCTAGAGGTGTTGATCGATTAATAAAATTTAACTAATTAATCGCAAATCAGTTTTAAAATTAATCACGATTAATCGTGATTAAATACTTTAAGGCAACTTATAATAAATATGGATTCATTCATCAGTTACGTTATAACCTTTAATGTTTTTACTTTCACACAGTGTTTAAAAACTGAAATGATTTTGCAAAGAAAATGCAGCACCTAACTAAAGTGCATTGCAAACATTCATTTTGTGGTTCAAAACATTTTACTGTTTGATAAACTGTATGAATTAATGTGAACTGAAATTTAGAACCTTACAGAACATTTCTGCTTTGTTTTAAACCACATGTATAAGATCTACTCTTCATTTATCCAGTTACTAAGGCAAACCAGTCTCTACATTACTGTACTTGCATTTAAGTCCTTGAACCTGGGATCAAGTGCAGTAGCATTCTTGAGCCAATGAGATTGGAGTTCTTCTTTGTTGAGCCAGGTCTTCACAAAAGGCCTTCTTGAATCGCAGTATGTTGACAGTATCATCATCTGAAGGCTCCATGACTCTGAACAGGTGGCAGAAGGCAGGCAGCACCACAGAACAGGAGATGTAGTTCTGTCCACCCAGAGTTTCTGTGACATACCTCTGAAAACACAAATTAATAAACAATAATCAGGTCTTTCTTGTAAATGAGTCCATGAGGCTCATTGAGACTAACCTGTGTAAGGAAAGGTTGACTGAAAAAAAATCATTAGAGCTTTTATTTAATTTAATTCATTTATTCATTAATTTAGAATAAAAAAGCAAATTCATCAAAAAGAAAAACACTGAATGAAAAGGGAGCAGAAAGAAGAATTATATTTTATTTTTTAACACACACACACACACACACTTGGTCTGTTTATTTACACAGCTTAACTGACCCACTGACTTAACCAATACAGTATCAACTTAACTACAAAGAAAAAGAAATAAAACCGTACCTGCATGGCTCAGGTAGCTCTTCCAACTTTTTCAGCTTTCCAAGCTCAGCTTCTGTAAGCAGGGGGATTTCACCGTCTGTCCCGAGCGTTATTGGTTTTTTTCTCAATGTTCCATTCGTGTGCGGCCGACTGGACGTGCTGCGCGCATGCCTGGCGCTCGGTAGATTTACTCACAGTTAAAACAAAGGAGTGCAGGCTCCAGCTGTCATCAATAAAGTGAGCTGTGACACCCAAATAGTTATCATTGCTAGCAAAAGTCCAATGATCGCATGTGAGTGCAGGTACGATGCCTGCGCTAACAGCGTTAGCAAGCGGAAACCGGAAGTGAGGTTCGGCATCCGGGGGGGGCTTTTCAAAATAATCGTTGCGTTATTTTATTTTAACGCGTCATAATAAATAAAATAACGCAAATAATTAACGCGCTAATTTCGACAGCATTAGTTTTAACATATCGCGAGATAATTGCAAATGCGATTAACCGTGCAGCCTTAGTTTATATGTTAATAAAACGTTCTAAAAAAATAAAATAAAACCATGGAACGCTGGTCCGACACACCAGAAGACTAGAAAATCTGCAGGGACTCGGGTAGCAACGTAAAACCTGAGTTTAATTATCTTGTGACAACCTCAGCCATTTCCTCATTCATTTGCACTCAGCGGAGGGGGAGGATGAGGGAGGAGGGAGAGATCACTTGACTTTTGGCAAAAAAACAAAAGAAAACTCCAGATAAGGGATTAAGAAGGGGAATTTAATACATTTGTGTCTCATATAAAACAGTCCTGCATCGCTTTGCATCGCTTTGAATGAGAACATGCGGCTGCTCGCTGGAACAGGTGGGGGCGTGGGTTAGGGGCCAAAAACTCCGCCCCTTCTGTTCTCTGATTGGTCCGGTCAAAAATTAGCCGGAGAAATCCTTCTCTATGGGAGAAGTCCCAGACCCAGCAGTGAAGAGAAATGAGAATTGAGCGGAGCTGCGTAAGAATGGCGAGGGCCAGGCTAAGACCAAACAAAAACTGTCCTAAAAGAGCTTCCATCTTTGACCCGTTTCTAACAAATACGCCTCACAAATTCTCTGGTACAGGTGTATTTGCTGACATTTTGAGTGATCATTGTGTAATAGCAGCTCTCAGAGATATTAAACTTCCACCTTCTAAGCCCAGATTAATTTAGAAAAAAGGGATTTGAAAAGTTTTGTGAACAGTCATTCCTCTGGGATCTATCTCACTTTGACTGGCAGCATATTCTATTAACCAACGACATGAACACTGCCTGGAACTAGGGATGTGCGATATGGCATAAAATTTATATCACGATATGTATTTTGAAAGGTGGCGATAACGATATATATCGCAATATGTTTTTGGTATAAAACTTGCAATAGGAATGAAAAAAAGCATAGGTGTCCTTTTGCCATAATTTATTTTGAAAACTGCTATACCACAAAATAATCTCTATTAAGAAAATTTCACTACTAGGTCCAGAGAGTTTTTAAATAATTAACAACTCAAGCATTAGGCTTCTTTCTTGTAGTGCAAAACAGTGCAAAATATATCTTGTGTAGTTTTAGCCATAAGTTTTAAACTAAAGAATATGTTGTTAACTCTTAACAGTTTCCAATATTGTCACTTAAGAAATGAACAGTAACAGAGCAGCATTTTACACTGAAAACACTTCACCCTCCAACCCTCTAGTGCATCTCCTTCAGCTTTAAGGAGAGCTGACAAGGCAACCAGTTTCCTCTGTGGCTTTGACCAGAGGGTCTCGCAGTAAAATCACACAACACAGCGTTCTGTTCACAGATCAGAGGGCAGATTTATCTAAAGCTGACCAACGCCTACTTTAACTTTCGAAAAAAGAAAAAAAACTTTCAACAGAACACAGCGTTTTGCGCATGCATCCGAATATGGCAACACTACGGCAAGCCGGACGTAGTTAGCTTATAGCTTCGCTACTTAGCACTCGAAGAAAAGACTACCGGTAACACCACTTACGCACAGTTTTCAACATAAAAAAGTAACGATTAACTCTGACAACTCTGATTGTACACTTCAACACCACTTATGCACAGTTTTAAACAAAAAAAAGTAAAGATTAAATCTGACAACTCTGATTTTGCGGTTAGCCGGTAGAAGACAGACCTCTATCGTAGGCTAAATTTCTATTGTTTCTACCGTGTACCGTTTATATCGCGCATCCCTACCTGGAACTATTTTCATAATCGTTTCATTTATTTTGTGAACAAACATGCTCCTTGCTTGGAAAACAGCCTTTGTTCTTCCTTTGCTGAAGGGAGGTGACCCCACCTCACTGAACAACTATCGACCAATCTCCAAACTCTGCATTTTAGCCAAGGTTCTAGAAAAACTGATAAACTCTCAAATCATAGCACTTTGAGATTTTTATTAATGAAAAGTGCATTATAAATTGAATTCAT
>JBBPBX010062296.1:0-20871 GCA_038048925.1 Garcialebias charrua | reverse complement strand
TAAACCCTTCCCACTCTCTTGTAATGTTTCTAACAATTTTCTAAACTCTTAAACCTTTAAAAAGTCCTCGATTTACAGATATTTGGAGGTACGAACGTATCATATTTAATAAAATATGAAATAAATAAATAAACTTTTTTTGTGTTTAAATGTTCTTGATTTCATGTGTACAGCACTTTGTTGCAGCTGTGGTTGTTCTAAAGCTTTATAAATAAATGGATCTTTGTGCAAAACAACAGCTCGGAAGAAATTGTTTTGATTAACTAAGGAACATTTTGACTCCCCTCTGAAGAAAACTGAAAGTTATGCACCATAACTCATGTTCCCTGAAGGAAGGGAACGAGGTGCAACATACTTGCTATGGGAATTGCGCCCCCGCGCGATTACCTGAAGGAATACATTCACGCCTTTACGGCAGGGGCGTCAGCGTCGCGCCAGAGGCCCCGCCCTCTGGGCATTTAAGCGACCGACGCCCGTCCATCTTTCTCAAAAATTGCACTTCACCGAGCTTTCAGCATTGAAAGGGCCAGATATGTTGCACCTCGTTCCCTTCCTTTAGGGAACATGAGTTATGGTGCATAATTTTAAGTTCCCTTGCAGTTTGGTCTCTCTGTGCAACATACTTGCTATGGGAACGTAATTCATTCACGCCCTTGAAATGCTCAGCAAAATGCATGTGAGAACCTCCGTCCTAAGGGATGGGCAGTGGTGGGCACAGACCGCTAGAGCGCTAAAGCGCTATTCCGCTTACAGTGGACCTAAACTTTTTGTCAGCGTTTTTGTGAATTGACTAACTTTTATAATTCATAAGCGGATTTGTGCTATTTTTATTTAAAATGCAGTACCGCTAATAACTAATTATCTATCAGTAAAAACCAATAAACTTATTTACAAGCTCTTATGCTGCTTGTTTTTTACCTTTTTCCCCACGTAAACAGCAGAGGAGGAAAGGGTGTGAGGGGGAGGGGGGCAGAGCTGAGAACAGACTCGGCTCTACCATGTAGGTAAATGCCTGGGGGTCCCATTTCAGCAGTGGCCCCGGCCCCGCCTCGCCCCGTGCAGTCACCTACATCACTAACATTGCTCATGCTTGTTAATGTACATTTAACATAAAAATAATTATAGTTACGATGAAAACGATCATTAAATACGCAATAAAAAAACGGTCGATTTCTTTATCCCCCTACTAAAAATGGACTATTCCATCTTGACAACTTCCGGGTCATAGTTGAACTCAGGGGCTAATTCTGTAGCTGGCTGCGCTCGGTGTCTTCATAAATCCGTAAATAACCCGCTGTTTCAAGCCAAATTAACGTGGCCGGATGATTTTATTGTGTGTTTTGTGATGACCATTCGACGGTGAGTCGTTATTTTTATGTATTTTAGTTACTTTTCATTAAATCTGTTGACTACCTATAGACGCTAACTGTGTCTGCCTGTTACACCGGTAGTGCTGGGTTACTAATGAAATCCGTAAATAACACCGCTGTTTCAAGCCAAATTAACGTGGCCGGATGATTTTATTGTGTGTTTTGTGATGACCATTCGACGGCGAGTCGTTAGTTTCATGTATTTTAGTTACTTTTCATTAAATCTGTTGACTACCTATAGACGCTAACTGTGTCTGCCTGTTACACCGGTAGTGCTGGGTTACTAATGAAATCCGTAAATAACACCGCTGTTTCAAGCCAAATTAACGTGGCCGGAGGAGTTTATTGTGTGTTTTGTGTCGACCATTCGACGGCGAGTTGTTAGTTTCATGTATTTTGGGTTACTTTTATGTATAAATGCGGTGGCGACACACCCGTGTATTTGAGATTTAAACGTGGTTTTAGGGATTAAAAGATCATTCTATTTTTTGTTAATTTCGTGGCCGAATAGAATATATGTACGTAAAGTATTAAATAAATCCTTTGATTTTTGTAATTTCATCCTTTTAGGATCATTTTTGTTACTTTTCAGTTGGCAGTGTAGTGCAAATATTGATAACGCTGCCGGCTATATATAAATATATATATATATATATATATATATATATATATATATATATATATATATATATATATATATATATATATATATATATATATATATATATATATATATATATATATATATATATATAATATATATATATATATATATAATATAGAAATATAGAAATAGCGGATTAGATTAGCTTCCCCTAATTTTCATAAGACATTTGTGCTTTTGAAATTGTGGACCTAAAAAAATTAATAAGCGTTTTAGAAATTGTGGATCTAATTTTTTAATTAGCGGTGCCCACCTTTGGGGATGGGCATCTCCTTGCTGCTTATTACAAGGGATGCAGAGAGCAGATGCCAAGAGGAAAAAAGCCAAATGTGAGAGACATCCACGTGATGTTTCACATGGCCATGTATATGTATACAACACCAATTAGAGACAGCCTAAGCATGCTCCAGTAGTGTGAGTACTCATCAACTCCTGTTTCCCCTTGAGCATTCTGTGGGACAGGAGGAGCAATGTTTATAAAAAAAAATTTTATATGGCACGACTGACAAGTGGAGTCCATCCTGATGTTGGAGATCAGTTAAGGAGAGGGAAAACCCTTCCATTATACATATCCTAGGCAAAAAACATAAACATCAAGGGATACCCTTGTGAATGTTGTTACTGCTTGTGTCAGGACAAAGCAGCCAAAGCCTTAGGCTTTCAGCCAGTACCTTTCAAAGGCCAGGCTGAGAGTTGCCACAACCCTGGACGTGGGTGTAGAAGCTGTCCATGTGCCTGAGTCAGTAGGTCCCTATGAGGAGGCAATTGCCATGGTGTCCCCGACAACATTGAGATCAACTCCGGGAACCACAGTTTCTATGGCCATCTGGGAGCTATGAGGATCAAGGAGAGGGCTCCCCGTCTCACCCGTTCCAACGTCGCCTCGATCAGAGGGACGGGTGGAAAGGCATAGTAGAGCACCCCTGCTGGCCAATCATGTGCCAGAGCGTCTATCCCCAATGGAGTATCAGTCTCCTTCAAGGAGAAGTAGAGGTCACAGTGTGAACTAGCTCTGCAAGCGAACAGGTCCACAGAGGCTCTACCGAAACGTGACCATACCTGTTCCACGATCCGTGGGTTCAGGCTCCATTCCGACGCCAAAAGAGGCCCTCTTGAAAGAGTATCTGCTCCATAATTCAGATCACCAGGGGCATGAGTCACCCTAAGTGACAAGATTCTTGGAGCACACCATGTGAGCATCCTCCATGTCAGATCGAGGAGGGCCCGGGACCTCGTCCCTCCCTCTCTGTTGATGAAGGACACCGTGGTCCTGTTATCTGATTTTACCAGGATATGATGCCCAGCAACCATACCTTTACTGAAGAAGTATTTCAATGACAGGAATACGGCCAGCAATTCCAGGAAGTTAATATGTAATTTGGCTTCCTGCTCGTTCCAAAGGCCGCGGGCGTTCTGGTTTCTGCAGATCGCTCCCCATCCTATTTTTGAGGCATCCATCGTGATGACTACATGGGACAACACCCTTTCCAGTGAGACCCCTTCCGTGAAAACGGACAGATCTCTCCAAGGTTCCAGGGCCTTTAGACACTCTGGGTCTATCTTAACCTTTTCTGCTTGGTTAGGCAGAGCGGGTCGTATTTGTTGGTTTAACCATACCTGTATGGCCCACATTTTCAATAATGCACGTGGCATACAAGGAATGGCTACCGCCAAGAGGCCTAACAGGCGTTGGCACGTTTTCACAGGGACCCGTTGGTCCAGTTTAAATTTTCCAGGCAATGGCGAATGGAGGAAACTCTTTCCTTCGAGAGCCATGCTCTGTATTGGACAGTGTCAATCTGTACACCCAGAAATACGGTAACCCGTGACGGAGTCAGATCGCTTTTCTGTAGGTTTATGACAAAACCGAGAGACTCCAGGTGAGAGATCACCTTAAGGGAGTGTGACAGCACCTGCCTTCTGCTTCCAGCCAGAATTAGCAGGTCGTCCAGGTAATTCAAGACCCTGAGTCCTTGATTCCTAAGAGGGGTCAGGGCTGCATGCAGACATTTAGTAAATGTACACGGAGAAGTCTTTAAACCGAAGGGTACAGGCTTTGAATTCATAAGCGTTTCCTTCTAATGCAAAACGGAGGAACTTTCTGTCTCCTCCACACGCCTATATGGAAATAGGCATCTTTTAAATCCATTGTACATGCGTAGTCTCCTGGTCTCACAGACTGGAGAACTTGCCGTAGTGTAAGCATCTTGAACTTGAACGTTTTAATTTTTTTATTGAGAGTCCTGAGATCCAGAATCGGTCTCAAGGAACGGTCCTTTTTGGGCACCAGGAAGTACTTGCTGTAGTGGCTAGAGCGTAGTTTGTGTCCTGAGACCAAACTAATCATACCCTTTTGCAACATCGTTGAAACTTCCTCCCTCAGCACGTGTACGCGTGCAAGGTTGATCTTAGATTGCAACACCCCTGAGAAACGGGGCCGTCTCTTTGAGAACTGCAACTTGAACCCATGACGTATTGTTGCCATGACCCAATCATTTGGTAGACACGTCTCCCAAGCCTACGCATGCGCGCTGAGCCTGGATGGCATGTTGAATTGTTGCTCCTCGTGTTTCAGCGCTGAAGGGGTGACCTTTGACCCCTCTCACGCTTTTTCGAGCAGGTTGCTCGGCCCAACAGAAGATATCGCAAGATCAGGCCGTCTCTGGTAGATCTCGTGTATCTTGCTATGGTTCATAGTTTGACCATGTGGTCTGGGTTTTATAAAAATGAGACTCGAGTCAAGAACCAGGGCAGTCTGTGCTTTGGTACTTTTATTTTTGTACATGTCTGAAACAGTGTCTGTTTTGTTTACATATACAGTCGGCGAGTCATGTTTGGTGCGCGTGCACATGTCACTAGCTCCTCATAGTTTTTTACGAGCAGAGACTGGGATCAGAAAGTTAGGTTCCCGTACCTCGTGGGTGGGCAAACCTGTAAAATTATCAGTTTGTCCTGGTTCATCAGGTCCAAAACTGGTTTCCGTATGAGGAGGTTGAAGCAGCACTCGGACGATACTGAGAAGCCTCACAGTCCCAAGCGGGTCTCTTTCGTGGGAGACCACACGTGTTTTCCTTTGGTGGGGCAAACTTTTTCCTTGGCAAACCCTCGCGGAGGGCTTCCGCTTTTTTGCGTCTTTGTTCCAGCCTTGCTTGGACATGTTCCAGGACTCCCCCAAAGAGTCTCGTCGACTCGATCGAGTGCTGTAGGAAAGTGGACCTCTGGTTCTCCGGGAGGTCCGACAGTGTTAGCCAAAGATGGCGTTGGGCGACAACTATTTCTGCCATTGCTTTGCCCTGGAAAATAGCTACTGTCCCATCATGCTGAGCACGAGGTCAGAGGCACGACGGGCCTCCTCCATGGCCTTTGTAGCGGCTTGTTCGTCTTTTGCTACCTGGATATCCTGTAGTTTTTCTGCCAGGTACGCCTGCACCATGCTCCATTCATTGCGTGAGCCGCGAGGCCTTGGGCCTTGTAGCACTTCTCGAGTTGTTTCTCCGAAGTACGGCAGGCCCTGCTGGGTAGCACTGGTATCATTCCCGTGGCTATGGGAGCCAGGTGAGCCGCCAGAGACTCCTCTATTGGGGGTGCGCTGGCAAGGCCCAGAGCCTCCATTCCAGCAACATCCAAGAGTCGGGACAATTGCAGCATTATGGGAGCCCTGGGTTCCGCCCAAGAGCGTTTGAGTTCCATGAGAAAGTCCGGAAAAATTGGCATTTTTTGCGACGTTGTCGGTTGCTTCGCGTAGAAGTAGCTTCCCGCCAGCCTCGTAGCCAGTTGGCTATGGTGGGGTCTGGCCACGTGACCTTCAGGGCATCAGCGGCCCTATGGCACAGGTCGAACAGAGCAGGTACCGACAAGTCCGGTTCCGGAAGGTTCTGCGCCAGGTTCTGGGAGGAATGAACAGTTTCTCCCTTGTCACCGTATTCTGCGTCTATGTCGGACACTTCTGGCGTCGATTCCTCGACGGCAAGTGAGGAGTCCGACGCATTGTCCTCTCCGACTCGTCCACTGCACTCCAAGTCCACGCTTTCGGGCTCCTGTTCGGGAGCAAGCAGGTTAGTGTGACGTGCGACCTTCATCGCCGCGGTCCTTGCCATAGATTTGGCTAACGTGTCCGCACTGCGTTTCCTTACTGTGGCCATCATTTGACGACAGTGAGGGCAGGAGTCGGGGGATTCCAGCGCTTTCCTCGCGTGCAGGATCCCTAGGCAGACAGGACAGGCCTCATGGGTGTCCGTCGCTGAGAGAGAGTAGCTGCATCCGCTATGGCATGGGACCGAGCAAGGACTCATTGTCCTGGTTTTCTTCTTCTTTGTCCTCCGCTTTCCCTTCTTGGGAGCCATGTCCGGAGACGAGAAGAGTAGAAGTTGGTCCTAATTTCCTTTTGTTCAAAGCCGTCTTCTCCGTCGTCTTGCTTTCACTGGTAGACTGCTAGAGATTAGCAGAAGGTTGTGACGCAGTTAGCGCCGTTGAGCGAAGCTGCGGAAGAGAAGAAAAACTTCTAGTAAGTAGAAAAATGCTGGCCTAGCTTTCGCCAGCCCAGTAGTACGCAGGAAAATTTTCTCTGTACGCTCAGTGTAGGGAGCAAGATCACCTCAATCAAGCGACGTGACAACAGAGATGTCCCGCGATGTTCAGGTGTTTAAGTGAGGTCAAGGGCAAAAAGAGAAAGATGGACGGGCGTCGGTCGCTTAAATGCCCAGAGGGCGGGGCCTCTGGCGCGACGCTGACGCCCCTGTCGTAAAGGCGTGAATGTATTCCTTCAGGTAATCGTGCGGGGGCGCAATTCCCATAGCAATTATATTGCACAGAGAGACCAAAATGAAAGGGAACAGCTTCAACTCAAAGACTGCTCACGACAGGTACCTCTGAAGGAATAATCACTTATTGAAAAACAGAACAGAGAAATATGTCATTCACATTGTAATATTTTACATGATTTCATTATAATGATTGAAAACAACAATCAAAATTATTCATGTTCACACTTGTTAATCAAATAAAACAAACTGCATTAACAATTTGTTTTTCTTTCATAGAAACAGAGGAATAATAAGATAAACATTTGTCAGACTGTAGCTGTCTTTGTGTCCCGGACAAGAAATGTGTAGAAAAACATCAGACATCGTTGAAGTCAGAGGTAATTTTAAAGCACACAATTCATGGTGAGTCTGAAAGATGAATAAGGGTTGAGGGTCATAATTAGAACAGTGCAGCTTCATGCTACACTAAATATATTTCTCAGAGCACGCTTGTACTCCAGCTTCAAGGAAGACATAATTATGTAAATCATGCTGTTGACTTATATTGGCACATTTTTTGTAACAATTTTTCACAAAAAAAGTTTACCTCACACAATGTTCATCACGCTTGTTACTAGAAATGATTAATTACATAAAATGTTTACTTCAAATTGGGATCTGTTTCATTAAATGTTTATTTATTACCTGAAATTCATTCATTCAACCTTTATTTGGACAGGTTAATCCATGTTAATGAAATATGTTAATACATCAAATGTTTACTACAAATGTGATCAATTTCATCATGTTTACATGTTAGTGCTGAATCAAATGTTTCATGAATGTTTACCACATGATTTTTTTTATTAAATGAGAAAAAACAACCACTTGTGTTATTATTCAACTGTAAAAAATATTTCAAAACAATAAGTGCAGCAAATATAATTTTTTCTCTAGTCTACATTTTACATATATCAGTAGCAGCATGTGCAGGTTTCAATAACATTCGATTTACAACCACACTAGAACACATGTTCACTAAACTGCAGCACACACCCACATACACACACACACACCATCTGAATAAGTGTCACCTCTTCACCCTCACATGTAAGCACCAGTATAGTTAACTGATATATTTCCGTGTAACATTTTGTATTTGTTTCTCATGCAACCAGTCACTCTTTCCACAATAATTCTAAGGTGTGCTCATGTGTTTTCAACATCCTTAGCATCAAGTTGACATGTCCCTTTAGTCAATGATGGGATTTTAACTTCAGCACATCATTCATTTATACTTTTGTTGGCTGTAACTGGGACACTGTGTGTACACAGTTTCATTCCACCTCAGTACAACATGCGATACAAATGACAATAAAGAACCTTGACCTTGATTCTCACTCTGTCTTTAATATCAAAGCCTCTGTCAGTTAACACAACGTCCCCGGGTAATAATTTGGAGAGAAGGCCACAGCTTATGTTATGAGCTTGATGCACGTCCATCCCTTGGAGAGAAAATAATGGCACAGTATATTAGAAAGAGTTTTATGTGACACATTAAAAAGATGGCAAAGATGCTGAACAGAATGGATTAGTGTTAGTAGAACCATTGAAACTCTGAGTTTATTTAAAGCTTAACCGTGTTCAACAATGATAACAAGATGGCAAAGCAAGGAACTCCTGTATAAAATTTAATACTTTTAAAATTCTTTGTCCAGCTGTTATTTTATTCAGCTCTGACCTGTTCTCCTGTAACAGACAATTCATTTTTGCTCGTCTTTGTACACACAACTGACATTGTATTTGTAGCTTTTTGCTGCTGGTTCATGTTCCTCATCATCATCATCTGCAGCCTCACTGAGCTCCTCTCCTGGAGTTTCATCCATTTCATATGAAGGTTTACCTTGAAGAGGACACATCAGAACACAGATCAGTATTACTACAGTAAAAGTGACAACACTAGAAACTTTTAAACAGTTTATTTCACAATAACAAAGATCTCCACTCTGTCTAAACTCAGACTATGTTACATACTAAATATAAACCTGACCTAAACTAGGTTGACCCACTTCTCTGAACTAAACATGAACTAAACATGATACACCGGGACAAAATCATGGCAAAAATGTATGGCACAACACCAACAAACCGAAGTTAGACACTCACCAGAATGTCTGGAATTAACTAGCAGGTATCTTGGGACACTAAGAAAGTTGTATAAGAACATCTCACCGCTGATATCCAGGTCATTCATCTCCTTTTTGTTACATCTGACACATGAGCTCCCTCGCGTTGTTTCCAGGCAGGAAACTATAAAACGAAAGTCCGTTTTCGATCTTTTGACGATTCAGGTCGTGTGACCGGACATTACATCCAATAACGCAAAAAGTACGGACCATTGCAAAATTGTTTAAACCTACTTAAAAAATTAAAAAAAAAGAAAAACAGTGAGAAAGCTTGTTTTCGAGAGCTAATATTGAGGACAGTCAATATGGCAGATCCGACCCCATTCTATCCAATCAGCCTCTTCGCCGCGGACCAGTGACATCACACTCTTACGCCAAAATTACATCACACGCGTTACGGCTCCGCCCCGCTCCGGTCCGACCTCCGCAGCAAATACGCACCCATTATAATCAATGACAAATTTACACTGGCTCCGCACGGCGGCGGCGAGCTGCGGAGAGCGGACGGCAGTCCGTCAAAATTAGAAATTTTTCTATTTCTGCCGGACGCCGGAGCTGTGCCGTAGTCAACTTTTGAAGATTACGTCGCACCAACAGGAAAAGGAACGAGCACAACTTCCGTATTTACAAAATAAAATCACCACGGGCGGACTTAATCCTAGCTCTATACGGATTTATTTGTACAAAAATGCTTTCAAACTATCATTTATGACTACGCCTACAAACGCAATACAATAAATAAATAAATAAATAAAGTATTTTATTCTGAAATGTAATACATCACTTCCTGTTGCTCAAACCATGTCCTGTCGCTCATTTACGAGAGAAGATCAAGGCAGCAGTCTCTACTGTTGTTCTCCTTCTTCCACCGAATGAATTGTTTTGTTCTGACTTACTTATTTATCACTTGATTTATCGCGCGATCCCGCAAATCCCGCGCATGCGTCTAGGAGCGGCGCATGCAGGCGGACCTGAGCTGAGCGGAGGTTGTGGAAATTGGAGTTTGAGACGCTCAGCTGCGACCTGCGGAGCGGAGCGGACCGTATGTAGTGTAATTTTGGGGTAAAGCTCTATATAGCAAACTACCAAACAAATAATCTGGATTATCTGAACTCACCTATTTTTGCCTTCTGCAGATCTTCCTGTCCATAGATTCCCTTTACCCCTGTAATTTAACCACTTACCTTTAGCATCCACTTCAGCTTGGTTAATTAGTTGTAGTATTCTGAGTTCAGGTTTAAAAACATATGTGTGCCAAAAACAAGGGAAGAGTAGTTTAGTAATCCTATGGTTAGGGTTGGATTGGTTTCTCGATCTATCCCTTATCCTGTGCAGCTACAGGCTTGGACTAATGGAGGACCAATTCATTAAATTCATAAAAGTATAGCTACAAATGAATACAACTGAATAGTTTGTATTTGAAATTATTTCTATTTTAACATGTGCTTTTTTTGTTTGCTGTTGTTTTTTTGTATTTCCTCCTACAGAAAGACCTGCTCTGCCTCAATTCTGGACCTGCCATTCTGTGTCTGTTTCTACTTCCTGTCCTCCCAAACCCAGCCAGTCAAAGCAGATGCACGTTTGTCCTGAGCCTGGTTCTGCTGGAGGCTTCTTCCTGTTGAAAGGGAGTTTTTCCTTTCCACAGTTTCCTTGTGCTTGTTCAAGATGGGAGACTGTGATGAAATGAAGACTCAGTACAATCCTTCATTAGTGGATGGATGGACGGATGGACAGACAGACAGCCAGACAGATAGATAGATAGGCTTCCTTAGATAGATAATATTACTAATTGAATTTTTATGGACAAATGTATGTGAATGTTTCTGTTCAATGCCCTGAGGTGACTTCTGTTGTGACTTGGTGCTATGTAAATGAACTGAACTGAGCAAATGGAATGGTCACTACAAAATCTCAGGATCCCATAGATTTTTTATTTTTTTGAAAACCTTTGATAATTTAAACAAGTCCTTCAGTTAAAAATAAAAGTTTTGTTTCTGTTTTTTGTTTCTTAGGTATAACAACCGTGATCTTGTACTACAATGATACTTAGGAAAGAAAGTAGTTTTATTCCAGTTTTAATCTTTTCTACACAGCTTTGTCCACTGTGTTCACAAAAAGAAATGTGACAAATATATCCCTCAAATTTCAAACTTATTCCAAGAATACCACAGTTAATGTGGAATCATCAGGTTTAAGTATTATCTAATCAAATCCACTTGTGTTGTATGCTTTTACAATGGCACACTGCTTATTGTACATGAATCAATAAAGTTTCCTTCCATTTGGACATATTTAAACAAGTGATTCCATTGTTCACGATTAATCAATTGTAGACACACAGAAAGTTTGTCTTTGTTTGCCCCAATTTAAAAAAAACATATCAGCTGTACATTTTCACATTGTAGATATATAATATAAAAGCCACCAAATAAACATTTCAGAATGTATCCTTTTCCTAAAATCTTCAAGTGCAAGACAATAAATTATACTTAATATGCTATACATCTACATGTATAAGTTTATGAAGTACTGTATTCCTGAAAGTAATGTGCTGGTGTATATTGATGTGTGCTTTCTTAAATGGCCCAATTTTAGCCAACTTTTTGGCTTTAAAGTTAACATTACCAAGCAAAGACCATCCCAGACAGTGGTGAGAGCAACAGTGTAATGTGTCTTCTTTGTTTTGCTCCAGGTTTCCTTATGGGGACCGTAGGAGGAGAACTCTGTCTCTCATTAACATTGGCCCTCATGCACGAAAATGTTCGTATTTTTATCCTAAATTTCTCCTACTTTTGTTCGTACGAAGCGTTCGTACGAACATGCCACGTCAGATCCAACAAAGTCTTCTATCCACAGGAAACGTGTGTAAATGGGTTGCGTAAATATGATGAATCCCACCTGTTCTATCAACCTGCGCGTGCTCGCGTAGAGGTCATTTACATAATTCCCACCCCTCAAAACACCATATAAGGCCACGTTTCCTGCCTTCTGACAGCAGGAAGTGTCCATTCATTCAAAATCAAGAAGTAAGAGGAACTTCACGCGTTCGGAGATCTGCTCTCAGTGGCGCTGTGGCTACCCCCCCCACCCCCCCGCAAGTGTCGGATGGTCAAATATCTTTAATTTTACTGTGTTACATTATAGTTTCACTTATTCAGAAGAGTGGCACCGCTACCCCCCACCCCCCCGCAAGTGTCGGATGTGTTTTTCAACAGAAGCATTTTAAATTGTCTCGAAACTACAGTTAACATCATATTAATATTGTAGTGCATATGTTGTGTGTCCCGTGGGTCGTACAGTATCAGAAATCAAGAATAAATGGTTTGATCTGAAAATGGCTTCAAACAAACGTCTCGCCGCAGCACGGACAGGAGGTGGTCAGGAGATGGTGGACAATAAATGCCACGCTGCGCAAGATGCCAACATGTTTTGCAGCACAAGCCCCACATCCTTTCTGTGCGATGTTGGAAACAAAAACCCCTGTTCCTGGACTCAGAGTGCACGTGTGTCGCAGAAAGTGGTCCAGACTGGTGGGTCTGCTGGTCTCACTGATCTAGACGCCTGCCCCCCCCCCCCGCGCTTCTCCTCCATAGCAGCTCGGTTCTTCAGTGCGCGCGGCTCACGGCTCCATCGCCTGCACAACGCGGCGCACGGAGCTGAGGGCGAGGTGATGGAGGCGGAGGAGGGGGGAAGAGGAGGTGGGGGTGGCACACAAGCGCAGGTTCCACTCGGCTCGGAACGGATCGGTACTTTGGGCACTTCTTTTTTATGTGTGGCTGAGAGGGAGATGGACGCACGGCGGAGAGCAGCGCGCGCTCAGCAGCTTCTCTCATGCGCGCTCCTCCTGGTCATCGCGCAGCCACATTCTGCAGGTTATATTTCGAATCAGATATAATAATCTATTGCTCCGATGGTGTTTGGCACAAGATCAGTCTTAATCCGTACTTGTTCTGCGGCGGTGCATGGGAATTTTATGTACCTGGGTGTTAATATGAGGAGCGGCTTGATGACCAAGGGGAGCGCACGACTCACTGAAGCCTGCGCGACACACCAGACAAATTAAACTTAAAATTATAATTCTAATTCAAACAGAACCTATTGTCAAAAACAATTGTGGTGCGTGACTTTTTTAAACTCAAAATATTTTCTAAATAACGAAATATGAAGTTATTAGTGGAGAAATCCCGTCTGGATGACAGCAGACTGACGCTCCTAAAATATACGACAGGTCCGGACCACTCGTAAATTTTGTTCGTATCTGAGAAAAATCCTAGGATACGAAAACATTGTTGGATGCCACAAATGATCCTAAATCACTCGTACGAACAGTATAAGAACAAATCTGTGCGTACGAACGGTTCGTGCATGAGGGCCATTATCTCTATGGGACACCAAAATGGGTTCTGTCAGCAGAACATGGACATGCTGTCAAGAGAAGAACGTGAGAATGCGAGGAAAGAATGAGAAGAAAGGAGAAGGAAGGGAGAGGCATTACCACAGCATGCTGCTAGTCTGGCTTTTATATGGAACACTCCATATATCACCTGTTGCAAGAATTATTGTCAAAATATATGAGTGTCACTGAGTCTGAAGAAAAAACCTACAAGTGAAATCCATCTCTGTGGTGCACATTAACTCTATAACTATTACAATATATTTAATAAATGTGCACATCAAAAACACCAACTGTTGATTCTGAAATGCTTCATTTTTAGAACATAGAGCAAACAGAAAAATCTTATGGTTCCCTTTCAGTCAAGTTCTCTCGGTGCAACATATGCTATGGGAGTTGCACCCCCGTGCGATTACCTGAAGGAATACATTCACGCCTTTACGGCTAGGGCATCAGCGTCGCACCAGAGGCCCCGCCCTCTGGGTATTTAAGCCGCTGACGCCCATCCATCTTTCTCTTTTTTGCCCTTCACCTCACTTAAACCTGAACTACCTCTCTTTGCTGGACTTCTCTGTTACTTCATCGCTCAACCAGAGTTGAGCTTGCTCCCTACACAGAGCATACAGAGAACTATTCCTACGTACTACTGGACTAGCGAAAGCTAGTCTGGCACATTTTCTCTTAACCCCAAAGTTTTTTCTTCTCCTCTCTCCACAGACTGCTTCGCTTGACGGCGCTAACTGCGCCACAACCGCTACCCCTACTAACTTGTAGCGGGCTAGCCAGCAAAAGCGACGCGACGGAGGAGACGTCTCAAATTAAAAGAAAAAGGATTCTGGAAGGACTCGCTCACCTTATCTCGGACATGCTTCCGGAGAAAGGAAAGCGAAAGACAAGACCTCCAAGGAAAACCAGCAGGACGGCGAGCCCAACTTCGCGCGCATGTCCTAGCGGATGCGGTTTCTCCCTCGCAGCGACGGACACCCATGAGGCCTGTCCCGTCTGCTTGGGAATGTTACATGCAAAACCGACGTTGGATGCGCCTGACTTTTGCCCACACTGCAACCAGATGCTGGAGGCGGTGTTGCGGCACCGGGTTGACCTCGTTGCCAAGGCCATGGGCGCCCCAGCAGTACCAGCGGATTCGGATACCACCGAACCCCTCACTCCCACGCCGGAGCTCGAGAACATGGCTCTGCACGACAGCACACGAGTCGAATGGGGTGACAGCCCTGACGTGCTGGCTCCTATGGTGGACCTAACAGTCGAAGTCGACACTCGAGGCATGATGAACGAGGACAAGATCTCGATTTCGGCCTCAGGCGAATTTTCCGCGGAGGAGACAGACGTCGAATTCGAGGAACAAGTCAAGTCAAGTCAATTTTATTTCTATCGCACAGTTAAAACAGATAAAACTGTTATCAAGGTGCTTCACACACACAACATAAAAGAGGTTTAAAAATTTACAGAAACCATAACACACATCACTAGTAACAATCATGATATTAATAGCAGTAAAAGTAAATAAAAATGTATAAGAACAATATTAAAATGAAAAACACAGTAAAAAAGCACAGTAAAAAAAAATATATATATACAGTACACTAGGTCAGCTCACACAGTATGAAACACCAGAGAGAACAGATGAGTTTTTAGCAGGGATTTGAACATGTGAAGGGAGGAGGCCTGTCTAATGTTGAGGGGCAGGTTGTTCCAGAGTTTGGGGCCGGTGACTGAAAATGCTCGGTCTCCACGGAGCTTCAGTCGAGTTTTTGGGACCGCCAAGAGCATCTGATCAGATGATCTCAGGGCCCGCGGTGGAACATATGGTTCCAGCAGCTCGGAGAGGTAGAGGGGAGCGAGGCCATTTAGACATTTGTAGGTCAACAACAGGATTTTAAAGTCGACTCTAGTTCGCACGGGGAGCCAGTGCAGGGAGGAGAGAACAGGTGTAATGTGCTCAAACCTACGTGTACCGGTTAAAAGCCGGGCTGCTGCATTTTGCACGAGCTGAAGGCGTGAGAAGGAGGCCTGACTGATCCCAGCATACAGTGCATTACAATAATCCAGGCGGGTTGTGATGAATGCATGGATTAGTGTCTCAAGATCAGGTCTGGACAGCACCGGCTTGAGCTTAGCTACCTGCCTCAGTTGGAAGAAGCTCTTCTGGAGAACGGAGCTGATTTGTTTGTCGAACTTAAGGTCCGAGTCGAAAACCATCCCAGGAAGAACAGGAAGAAGACCTCTCCCAAACCCCAGTACCTGTGCTCCCGGAAACTGACTTTTCCATCCCTGCTCTGTTCGACCTGTGTCACAGAGCAGCGGACACGTTGCACATCCCATGGCCAGAGCCTCCGCCTCGTCAACAGGTCACGAGACTGGTAGGAAACTATTTTTACTCAAAGCAGCAGGCCGCCACGAGGCAAAGGATGCCCGTGTTCCCGGACTTCCTCACAGAACTAACTCACATCTGGCCTCAGCCCAGAGCTCCCATGCTCTTACCACTATCACAGTTCCTCGACGTGGACGGGATGGATAAGGTGGGAATAGCCAACGTGCCTCAAATTGAGGACACACCGGCATCTCACCTGGCTCCCAAGTCATCCGGGACAAAACCAACTCCTCCTAGCAAAGCCTGTCGAGCTTCAGCTTCTATGCTCGAGAAATGCTACAGAGCTCAGGGACTCGCGGCGCGCGTCATGAACGCGTCCGCGTTGATGCAGGCTTACCTGGCTGAAAAGCTGCAACAGCTCAAGGTAACGACGGACAAGCAAGCTGCCGCTGACTTGCTAGATGAAGCCCGTAGGGCAACAGACTTCGTGCTCCGTATGATGGGGACAGCCGCTGTTGCTCAAGGCAAAGGCATGGCAGAAGTGGTCATCGCAATACGCCATCTGTGGATGACTTTAACTGACCTCCCCGAGGGACAAAAGGTGCCTTTTCTCCACCACTCGATAGAACCGATGGAATTGTTTGGGAAAGCTTTGGATCGAATTCTGACCAAGCTGGACCAAAGACGCAAACAGGCTGAAGCTCTCCGGGTAGGCAATCTCAGGAGAAGCTTCTTCCCCCCCAGGGAGTCTGCTGGAGGCAGACCTGCGCAGCCTCGACACTGCTCGGCAATTCGTGCCCCACCGCAGAAGCTGCCGGCATACGAGGATGAGCATCGGCAGAGACCATTGTCGGGCCCACCTCAGACCGAACATGCATGGAGCAAAAACAGGTTTGTCCCCCGCCAGGCGGTCAGACACAGGGCCTCCTCGGCGAACCGGGACACCATACAAAAGCGTGCCTGATGAACCAGTTTCACATCTTGCCTTTACACGATCACCCGCCCACGCGGTACGGGAAATGATCTTTTCATGTTCAGACTTTATTTGTAGCACGGTACAAAAAGATGGTAACTCTGTTACATTTACAAATCGTGTTTTTCCTGTTGTGAGTGACATAAAGTCATATATGTCGTTACACATAAGCACGAAAAAAGCTAAAAAAAACAGCCCATCTCTGTTTTATTGACTCTCAAAAAAAAAAAATCAAACAACAACAAACCACAAATAACTTCAGCAGAACAGGTCCCTCTGGCCTGCCAGCTGTCATAAAGGGAGTGGGCCGTCTTCTCCCCCTCCCTCACGGCTCACGGGGTGTTAGCCTAATCAATGAACCCCGGCAAGGTGTCTCTGCTCCGTTTGTACAAACACGTGACATGTCCGCGCCTCAGGGAGGCGTGCCGACAGAATCTAACGATGGGGGAGGCATGTCAGAAGCCCACAGACAACCACAAGCTTCACACGTTCACAAAGGCAATTGTGATCAAACTGTTGTGCATGTAAAAAATCAGGGCTGAATCAGATTCCTCTTCCTGTTATTCGAAGGGAACTGGGCTCTCTATCACCAAACAATTTAAAGTCTGCCAAGCACAAAGAATAATCTCCACGTTCTCACGTTGCATCTGTCCCTTTATCATTAATGGGCGACACGCAATGTCCAAGCAGTGATCCGGCAGCACGTGACCTTTATCACTGTGCTGGTTCAGCTCTACTCTTAAACAATATTCGCCCAACGGGTGAAACACAGACCCCGGCCGGTTTGTCTGGTTCCAATGCTCTGTTAAGGTTGAGGACCAGTAAACTAGACCCATCCAGGAAACAGATTGGGGTCAGGAGATCTGCTCATTTACAAAACTTGCAGCTTCTCAGTCCCATGACCCCAAACAAGGAGATAAGAAACAGACATTCTGCTCCACTTCTGTCTAATAAGGACAGCAGGTTGCATCTGCCCTTGATCACTCTCGATCAGAGCAGCCTGGCAGTACATCGGCAAAGAGGCCTTCTCCCCAACTTGGTTGACTCCAAGTGGATCACAGCTTCAAGGGCCCTTGAAGGGGAACTGGATATATCAACTGCTCTTCTTCAGGGTCAAACTATGTCACCAGAAGAAGCAGTCTCGCCGGTTAGTCTGAGAGCTGTTAAAGCTGATAGCATCAGGCCTGTCGGAAAATATGGTAAAACCATCCAAAATGCCGGTGCTATGTCAACACAGTCTCTCTACGCACAGAAATGGCATATTTTTTAAGCTTGGTGCACAGAAAGAAATATTATTTCTTACTCATGCAACCTGGCTTAGCTCCTGACTTTCCTTCAGGACTTACTAGAAAAAGGTTGTTCTACATCAACAATTAAAGTTTTACTATCAGCTATTTCAGCCTGTCACGAAGGCTGGGGACACAGGACACCTGGTGGTATCCAATCATAATAAGATTTATGAAGGGTGTACTAAGAATGAAACCACCCAGCAGGATCCTGACCCCGGGTTGGGACCTTAGTCTGGTCTTGGGGACTCTCTGTGATCCCCATTCGAGCCACTGAGCGAGATTAAGATAGATTTATTATCTTGTAAAACCGCTCTTCTCCTGGCCCTTTGCTCGACAAAATGCGTGAGTGACCTCCATGCCTTGTCTGTACATCCAATGTGTACCAGATTCGCCCCTGATGGGTCAAAGGTCACCTTAAGGCCTAATACCGCATATATTCCCAAGGTCTTGACTTTAAACCCTAGAAGTCTAGACTTTGATCTCTCCTCTTTTCCACCTGCTTTTGTCCTCACTCAAGAACAGGAAAGGCTGAAGGCTCTCTGCCCCGTGAGAGCTTTACACACTTACATGCAGAGAACAGCCGAATGGAGAAAAACAAATCAACTGTTCATGTACTTTGGAGCACCTGCTACCGTAAAGGCCCTATCAAAACAACGCCTCTCACATTGGGTGACGGAGGCCATTAAAAGGGCGTACAGTAGCAAAGGTCAACAGGTGCCCCCTGGAGTGCATGCTCACTCTACTAGGGGCTTGGCCACTTCCTGGTCACTGTTCAAGGGTGTACCAGTTGCAGACATTTGTGCTGCTGTGAACTGGAGCTCATTAAACACTTTTGCAAAGCATTACAGTTTGGATGTTACTGTATGTGATGTCACTCAGGCTGTTCTTTTGTTACATGCCCCAGGCATGTAATTTATTTTAGTAAGAGAACAAAATTGTTTAAAGGTTTTTTGAAGTTTTTTGTTTAAAGATTCTGAGCAGAAGCTGTTTAGAGGCTGTAGGAGACTAATTGATTGCAGCTGGTGCTCATTAGTTGTAGGTGGAGGTAGTTGCTCTCTCTCTCCCTTTATTAGGTTCAAGCTCCAAGTGAGAGTGGCAGCAAGGAGAGATCCAGAAGGTCTGAGCTGCTCCAGGAGAAGCAGCTGATGCAGAACCAGCAGACCCAGCAGACCTGATGAAGCAGCAGCAAAAAGCAGCAGCAGTGTGAAGAGGAGCCATGAAGCCATTTGTTTGAAGCCACAGGAGGAGGCTGTTTGATGTGGTTGAAACCACATGAGGTGGCCGTTTGATGAGCTGTTTGGAGCCATTTGAGGAGGCCGTTTGATGAGCTGTTTGGAGCCATTTGAGGAGGCCGTTTGTGAGCCGTTTGGAGCCATTTGAGGTGGCCGTTTGATGTTGTGGTTTAACCCACTTGAGGAGGCTGAATCCCTCTGAGGCTGAATCTGATGTGGAGACCTGCGGTCGTGAGGAGCTGGGGGCTGAAGACCAAGAGCCGTGAGTGTCCTGCTGGACTTAGAGTTTTTTTTGTATTCAAGAAGCTGCTTTTTGAGAAGTCCACCTTTTTTCTTTAATCATCTTTTTTTTTAGGACACAGACTCTAGAGAGCCTAAAATAAACATTGTTTTTTTAACATCCTTTCTGTGTCTGGTGTCCTTGTGTGCTACGTGCCTTCGGGTCGTAACATCTTTCTAACACACAGTAGAAAGTAGCCTTGAGATGCCTGCTGGTCAAAGGCAGACGTTCACACTAGCATGCATTTTACTGAGCATTTCAAGGGCGTGAATGAATTACGTTCCCATAGCATATGTTGCACCGAGAGAACTTGACTGAAAGGGAACTGAAAGTTATGCACCATAACTCATGTTCCCTGAAGGAAGGGAACGAGGTGCAACATATCTGGCCCTTTTCAATGCTGAAAGCTCGGTGAAGTGCAATTTTGGAGAAAGATGGATGGGCGTCAGCGGCTTAAATACCCAGAGGGCGGGGCCTCTGGCACGACGCTGACGCCCTAGCCGTAAAGGCGTGAATGTATTCCTTCAGGTAATCGTGTGGGGGCGCAATTCCCATAGCATATGTTGCACCTCGTTCCCTTCCTTCAGGGAACATGAGTTATGGTGCATAACTTTCAGTTTTCCAACATGAACACCAATAAAGCAGCCAGTTAGCTGTCAGACTGCTTAGTAGATTCTGCTTTATAGCTCTTAAGACCAACGATATAAAATTTAACTCTTTTGAATAACCAACACGTTAAGGTCTTGGATATTAAGCAAATATATATTAAAATGAATAATGACACTTTAATTTAGGCCTAAAATATATCTCCTTTAAATTGTTTATACCTGACATTTCTTGTAATACTCCTGGAGTAAAAAAATAGATATACTGAAAATACATATACTGTATATAAAGATGTAGCAGTTTGTAGTTTAGTTTAAATATGCACAAAGCTCTAACAGTTTTAAATCTATTTTGTTTCTGTTAGATAAAGTGCATTAGAGAGCCATCATGCTAAATAGCGTAACATTAAATAATATACAGACACATTGATAACATTAGCTTTTGACACTGTGGATCATGACATCTTGTGTCATGAGCTCTTAGAAATTGTTTTATCAGATCACACCATTGGTTGGTTCTCTAACTATCTTTCAGATCAGAGGCAGTGTGTTTAACATTATGGTATTTCCTCATGTTATTTTCTAGTCAGCAATGGTATACCACAAGGCTCAGTCTTAGGACCCACCCTGTTTACAATCTACATAGGTAATGTAGGTCAGAGCATCCCTGATGCATCCTTATATTGTTATGCTGATGTTATGTCCACCAAGGGCACAACATATTAAAGAGAACACAAGACAAAAAATGAGGGTTCAAACTTTCATTTTATTGAAGATGCTGCTTCCTGGGAAAAAAAGATTATTA
>JBBPBX010062295.1:0-20871 GCA_038048925.1 Garcialebias charrua | reverse complement strand
TTTAATCCATCAAAACTGTTGCATTCCATAAAAAATCTAGTAATCCTTTTAGGCAAATCAATTATTCCACAAAAGTGTTATATCCATTCAAAAATGTTGTAATCCTTCATTTGTTCTGCGGTCCTGATGAAAAGGCCTTCCTTAGCCGGCCAGAGCCTAAAAAGTACGCAGTGTACCCTTATCAAATACTACGAAACCTCAGGCCTCAGAACACAGACCTGGAATCTTCCAAAATATTGATACCGTGTACAAGACTCCCTCTAAATTCCTTTTATTCTGTTGTTGACAGAAAGGAAGAAATCCTTAATCCGGAGCCTAAAAATGGAACATAGTGTACTTACAGAAACAACTCGCCCGTTGCACTCTTGACTCTCTACTTTAATTCATCAAAGCTTGTAGTTCTTTCCACAAGATTCTTGGTTCTGTCCAGTTGATGAGGTACTTTCAGCAGGATGGAGATAAAGAGTACACCGTGTTTTCTCAGTTCTCAGTCCAAGGCCAGTCAGCCTTCAGTGGGCAGATCCTGCTCCGGGATCGGTCTCGGATGACCCAAAACAGTAACTTAATTAATAGTTGAATTGAATCAAAAAGAATTTGTTTGTTCCACAAAAAATCTTTTCAAATCAGGAGAAATAGTATTCCACAGAAAAGCAGCTTTTAATTAATCAAAGCTTGTTGTGCGGCGTGGATGAACAAGGCTTTCAAAGCAGGCTGTGACAAGAAAGAACATCCTGTTCTCTCAGACTTTAAACAATCAGTCCTCCATGGCCAGGTCTCCGGGCTGAGGTCTTCCTTCACATCAAGGGTTCAGAAAAATAGTATATTCCTTTAAATGATGTTTAATCCATCATTTTATTCTGTGGTACTGACGAGAGACCTTCCGAAGCAGGCCGGAGACTAAAAATAGAACATTGTGTTCTTTTAGACTGTAAACTACTTTACGCCTGACCTTCGATGTACAAAACTTCCTCCAAACTCCCTTCAAGCTTCTGTGGTACTGATGAAAGGTCCTTAATAGTAGGATGGAGGAGATACAGGAGGCTTTTTTGCTGTTATATTAAATTTGATTTAATTTTAATCCTTTGGACAAGAACTAGGGATGATATTTCACAAAAAAGCAGCTTTAATTCATCAAAACTTGTTTATTTTCCATCATCTGTTCTGCGGTACTGACAAACAGGGCTTCAGAAGCGGTGTTCCCTTAGCTTAAACAAGCTGATAAGCCAAGACCCGTCAGAGCAGATCCCGATGCCGCAAAGAGCACTTCTTTTGTCCAGGAGTACTCTCTTTTTGAATTAATCCAATCTTCTTAAAGTATCCAGCAAACTCAACTAATTCTTCATGACTTCAGCAACTTCAGCAAACTGTATTCCATAATTTTTGTTGAATCTAATCAAGAGATGTTGTTTTGTTCCACAAAAAATATTTTCAGATCAGGAAAAGTAGTATTCCACAAAAAAGCAGCTTTTAATCCATCATTGGTTCAGTCGAACCGACGAGAGGCCCTCAACAGCAGAGCGGAGATAAAAAGTACACCGTGTTCCCACCTAACGTAAACAGCCTTGCGGCAGACCGTCAGCGCTCGGTTCTCCCAAAATTCATTTAATTTTTCACCAAACAAAGTTATCCTTGTGACTGACTTTTCTTTATGCAGAAAGAGGCTTTTTTGCTGTTATTAATAATTTTAATTTTATTATAAATTTAGATGAACAAGAGCTGGGAGCAATCCTCCTTACCTCTTCAAAGGTATATTTCTTCAAGGAATTATTCCAGAAGCAAGGAAGAAAAATAAAACTCTTCAACTCAAACTGAGTTTGATGGCTTACTCCACTCTGGAAGCTAATGTCCAAATTTGAAAAAATGGAAATAAATCTGGGCTGAGCAAAAGAGATTCCTCTTTTCTTCAAAAAAGGTTATCCTCTTCAGATTTTCCAAGTCTTCAGAAAAGCTTCCAAAGGTCCAAGTCTTGTCCAGTAAATCCAAAGGTCTTCCAAACCTTTCAGGAACTCAGTAACTTCAGCAAATTGTATTCCATAATTATTGTTGAATCTAATCAAGAGATGTTGTTTTATTCCACAAAAAAATATTTTCAGATCAGGAAAAATAGTATTCCACAAAAAAGCAGCTTTTAATCCATCATTGGTTCAGTCGAACCGACGAGAGGCCCTCAACAGCAGAGCGGAGATAAAAAGGTACACAGTGTTCCCACCTAACGTAAACGGCCTTGTGGCAGACCGTCAGCGCTCGGTTCTCCCAAAATTAATTTAATTTTTCACCAAACAAAGTTATCCCTGTGACTGACTTTTCTTTATGCAGAAAGAGGCTTTTTTTGCTGTCATAATAATTTTAATATAAATTTAGTTGTGGATAAAACTGGGAATATATCCTTCCTTTTTTTGTCAGAAAGTGCCACAAGGGATTTCCAAAAGAATAGGAAATTATTCCATCTCTGAAGCCAGTCCAAATTGTGAAGAAATAAAAAATATTCCAGGCTGAGGAAAAGGGTCTCTTTGTCCAAAAAAAATCCCTTTTTAGAAAATCCTTATTTCTTCTGTTCGGCTTCCAGAGAGCGTCAGTCCATAATCCACAAGAATTCTTTCGAAGTCGAAAACTCAGCAAACTTCTCTTCTCAAACCTCCTTATTTATCCTCTAACAGGGGGACTTCAGCCCCCACTTACAGACGCTATGTCATTTTCTTACTTTTTCATTGGTTATTGGTGAGGTAACTTTTTCCACCTCCTCCACCCTCTCAGACTCTGATGACCTAATGCTGTTTCAACTCTCAGCCCTCCTTTCGCATGAAAACTCTGGTCACCTTTCACCTACATTCTCAACTTTTACCTATATTTACTCAAACTGTGGAAAAACCACTTTTTTAACGTGTTGTGTAATGTTCACAAACTATTTTCAACACCCAGCGGTGGGGCACCTGTTGGTTTGCTGTGAATCTTAAAAGAAAACATGTAAATCACATCATTATACTCACAATACTATAATCATGCATCTTCAGTTAATTACTTGACACACACTTCACATATTCAATCACTTATCACACTTTGTTTCATATAAGAACACTTTTTTTATATAATTATATGTGTTTGATTTAGAAGTGAACTGTTTATTAAGAGCCTTAAAAACTTCTCCGCAGCTCTTCCTCTGTGAGTTTGTAAAAGTGTGCACTTTTTTATCTCATCTGACCTATTTTTCTGCTCCGAGCAGACCCCAGCTGTTTATCTATGTGTGTGCGTGCGTGCGCGTGTATGCACGTGTATGTACTTTATCTGGTGAGAGGCCGTATGTTTAGGTAAATATGAGGCCTGCTCCAATCACTTACTACCTAAATCACCCTAAATAATCATATATTACCATAATCATATGGATTAGTTCTGTATGACATCAACACAGCAAAACCAACAGCAGAAAGGTTTCCCTCTGCAACCTTCTTGCGTTCTTATCTACTTGACCTAATTCTGTTCAGGCCTCCTCCTGGGCCTGAGTGAACAGGCATATATGACCTTTGCTGTGCGCAGGCATAGCAAGGCTTGCTGTGTTAATACAGAGGACAGAGCACGTTCTATCTAACTAACCACAAATAAATATAACAGGTTTAACTAATAATGTTTGTTCAAACCACAAAGACGAGGCACCAGAATACAAACAAAAGTTACAAAGCATACTCCATGTTTCCTCTGTCAGTAAATTAAAAATGCCATGATTAGAACCAAGGTTTAAAAACCATATATAAAAATTGTTTTTCTGTACACCCTGTACTCGGGGCCTGTGAGTGATCATATATGTGTTATTAATCTGGTTGTGTGTGTGTGTGCGTGAACGTGAATTTGCTGTGTGTCTTAAGTCAGTCTGTTTTCAACATAAAAGTCCTGTACACTTTGACACCCTCTGCTTGAAAACAGACCGTACCCCTGCATCAAGTCCCATGTTAATACTCAAGTCCCATGTTAATACTCATCGTCATCTTCTCGTCATCTTTGTCCACGCCATCTGGGACCCCGAGATGTCATCGTCAGGTCGCGCAGGATCCTTGGTGCCTCTGGACCCTGGATTGCTGTTCGCTTCTTCTCAACCTCCATCATGGTGTAGTCATCCTGGTCTGTTCCACGTGTGCCGCCTGGCTGAGGTGAGGTCATCTTCCTTAGGTCATCTCCGGAGATCCTGTAGTGGTCAATGATTTTTCCTTCTCCCTTGTTGATCGAGCATCAGGATCAGCATTCTCCCTGGCCTCAGACATCCTTCAGGCGAGTAGGCAGCATTGCCATCCACACTTACTGATGTGGTGTTGCATTGGGTCTTCAAGAATCAAGTCAGACTCTGAGTCAATGGGATCAGCTACTGCTGGTCTGACTGGGATAGCGTTATCAGGCCCTTCTGGCTTTAGCTGGGCCGGTTGTATCAGGACATTATAATTAAGTAAATAAGCAAAATAAGCAAATAAGGAAATAAGGAAATAAGTAAATAAGTAAACTAAATTCTATATACAGGTAGTCCCCGATTTACGAGCGAGTTCCGTTACAACGAGGCGCTCGTAAACCGGAAATCTCGTAATTTGGAACGGCCGCCATTTCGCTCGTAAATCCGGAAATCCGCTCGTAAATTGGAACGGTTTTCGCTAGCGCACCTAAAAACACTCTATTTTCATCTAAAAACTACTTTTGAGTGCATAAAAATGATCGGAAACGTGTGTTTATATGCTTAACTTGCTAACTGAAGTGAAAAAACACATGAAAACTCAGTATTTTTTTCGTTTTTTCCAAAAATGTGCAGCTCGTAAGTCTGGAACCTCGCAGATCAGAGCGCTCGTAAATCGGGGACTACCTGTACTAGCATTAGCAGGGAAGGGTTTTAAGCGATGTTGGTTAAAATGATCAATTTCTTTTTGCTTTCGGAATTAGACCTCCTGGGTCGTGCTTTGGGACTTTGCTCAGTAGCGTTGATTCTGGCACCGTCTTGTGTTTTACGGTGTGGACAGTCTTGACTTTTGGTTAGGTTTTGATGTTCTCCAGTCCGGTTTCTTCTGATGAAAGGAGGGACTTTGTCACAGTCCAGATGAATTTTGCCCCAAAATTCCCAACGAGGGAGTATGGCTTGGCAGCTGTCGTCCTTCAGTGGGGTAGGATAAATCACTTCAGCCTCCCAGTAACCCTGGTGGCATAATCCCATTAGTGGTCTACAACCCCAATCACAGTGCCATTCAGGGGGTTCTTTGTCCAGATGAATCCAGTTACATCTCGTTGTCCTTTTTATGTTGTGATGCAGGAGCATTATCCAGGTCACAATTCCTTCAGGCAAAATCAGTAGATTGATTACCTTGAAGTGGGGTTTGTCTGGCCCCGTTAGGTTCTCAGCCTCTACTGCTGACACCCATTCAGGGGTGTTTCTCAGCTGGTACATCCAAGCTGGATAGCCTGCTAGTCTTACTCTTTCCCAGGTCTTGGTAAGATTTTCAACAGTTTCATTTCTGTCCCATGGTACGAAGATGTCTCTTTGCGTGGTGTCCCAGCAGGTCATGTTTGCATATTTGGATCTCCCATGGGAGACTTTTACATGCGTCAGGCTCCATGGTCTGATTCCGGCTTGATACAAAATAACCAACAACATAACTAAGCCTATTAACACTACGAATCCCCGCAGCAGGGTTCGTAGACAAGTTGCTTTATCCATTCTCATAATCCTTAAACAGTCCTTAGGTCGGTCAGGGGTCGCCATATCTTCATAGATTTGTGGTACATCTTCATTGATGTGTGGATCTTCTTCATTGATGTGTGGATCTGCATCGCTGTTTGAATCATCTCGACTTAGTCTACTTTCCAGGCTTGTCATGTTGAGAGAGTTTCTTTACAAAGACTTTGCTTCTTTTAGCGTTGGGCTCCCTCTTCGAGCGCCTGTGAGTTGTGGTCACTCGATCTTTGAGGAGCTCCAGATATAGTGGAGAGGGATGTGGCCATCCAGGTTGCAGTCTTTACCACACCCACTTCCACTGAATCACCAGCCATTGTGTAGGTTCAGGCTGGTGTCCTTCCAGTGGCCATTTCTGTTGGGGTTTGTGTCCCCATTTCAATTTGATACTTATTCCTTTTATCGTCATGTAGACCACATTAAATATTCATTGTGAGGTTGGAGGACAAAGCTTAGGGTGATATTCTTCTTGAGGTTCATCCAAATGAGACTTTTCTGGTCTATTTAGTGTTTGAGTAAAAATAATTCTTGGTGCAGTTTTCCCATATAGAGATGTCAATTTCGGGTTTGTTGAACCATACTATGCTTTTTGCTATCTTTAGAGCTGGTACTTTCGGGCCCAATGTGGTCGCATTTGACTCACACTGGGACTTGGCCCTCTTTTCCTTTCACACGTCCTTTGTACAGTTCCACGCAGAGAGGCGATGGGTGTGGCAATTCTGGTCTCAACCCTCTCCACACCCACTTCCATTGATAGACCCCCCAACATGCAGGTTCAAGCTGGGGGCCTTGCAGCCCACAAAAAGGTTTGTCAGATGGGTCCTCACCTCTTCGGCGCTGTTCCTCCGCCTCCCTCTGTCTGAACATTTCCCTGGATTTTCTTCCATATTGCACATAGTGTTCACCCCATTCTTCCAACGCTGTTACCGTACTGACAAGTGGGTGTCCTCTGTACGATACAGTCGTCCTGTAAGCCATTCGTACTGGGTATTCTTCCCAATCGTTGATGGGTGTGCAGACTCGATCACACTGCATTCGTAGGGGTAGCACAGTGTTTTCAACCACTATTTTGTTTGGGTTAGTCTCCCGGTTGTAGATGCTTATTTTCATGGCTCGGCTTGTTGTCCAAACCTCCAACTCCCCTATGGAGATCTCAAAGAAATGTGTTTGATGTGACTCTCTGTAATTATGGCCCTATCTGATTTTGAATTGCATTCCGAGTACTTTTAAATAGACAACATTGAAGATCCATGGTGTCCCCATTGGGCTGGGGTTGTATGGCATTCTCCATGAGTCTTTTGTTACTGCGTAGTCAGTGATACCCCTAAGAGACTCTTTAGTTAGGTCTTTGCTCCTGTAGAACATTGTACATGAGCCGTAGTAATTTTTGTTTCTGTTAAAGTTCAAGGTGTAGTCTTTTTTGGGACGGTCTAACTTTACCAGTTCTTTCCGTACAATTAGAGCTGGTTGATACGGTCCTCTGAGGACTGAGGAGTCTCCAGGCTCGAACCAGCAGACTGAGAGACAGCTCTGTTCATCAGGCAGTCAGAATGCTAAACACTCTGCCTGCTCTGCCTCCCCTCCCATTTGAACTGCCTTAACACTAAAACTTTCTCACATACTATCACTCAACACAAAGTTTTTAACACTAGACTCTGTGTCACCAAACGGGTTTTCACTAAACTCTCGGTCATGTGCTCATACAGTTTGCACTACTTCTCATACTTGCACTAATGTCTGTATTACATCACTGCCTATAATCATAATACTGTTTACATTCTCTGTTTACATTTATTAATACTGTTTACTTTTATTACTACTGCTTACATGTAATTACTACTGTTTACATTTATTTACACTACTCTAATATCTACACCACTGCTGATACATATACAGTGTGCTCTGAACGGTCTTATTTAGGGATGCCCAATGTGCCTTACTGCATATGCCACTTTTTGCCTCTACAACAACATCAACTACTACCTCATACATATACTGTGTACATTGACTCATACGCTGCTTTGCCACTTTGCAAATGTCAATGCTAGAAACCTTTAGTTTATTTTAGTTATACTTTTTATACTCTTTTTTTATACCACTATGCAAAAAAACTCAGGACAGTGTTAGTTTTACTATTTTATGCTTATGTCTATTATTATATGTTTCAGTGTTTCAATGTTTAGATGTTTACTGTTGCACCGAGGGACTGAGAGAAACGCAATTTCGGTCCTGTGTATGTCCTGCACTGTACATATTGCAGATCTGACAATAAAGTTGACTTTGACTTTGACTTTGACTTTGACTCCTGGATCATTGAATCAGCAAATTCCACACATAAGTGGGTGCCCCGTCCTCTGAGTCCGAGTCATCGTAAAGCGGGTCTCTGTCCCAGGACCAGCATGTTTCAATGATTTTTGCAGATTTTATATTATCTCTCCCTTTCCAGATATAATTTGGACACCTCACGATTTGATTTAATAATTCTCTACCTTTTTTTCTACGATGAGATCCTTTGATGATTCTAGCGCCCTGTCGTTCAGTTTTTAGTTGTCCATTTCCTTGTTCGTGTGCTTCCATTTCCTCAGAAATGTCTTGCTGGCCCAAGCGTTGAGTACACTTTGCTTTTTCTCTGTTTTACTGGGTTGGGACTTTTCTGTGTCGTCCTTATTGTCTTCGATCAGCTGTATCGTAGCTCCCACCGAATACACTCCCTTGTGTGGAGCCACGATCATCTGTACTGAGACTTTAATCCATTGGGTGGAGTCAGGTCTTATGGGCGTGTCTACCCTTTGTGCCTCGTTTGACAATTTACACAGTACTTTACCATAGTCCCCTCCCACTCACAGGTACAATCTTCTGGGCCTCTTTAACTCAATTCCCATTGTGTGAAGATCTATACACCTGGTAAAACTGTGGTCCTACTTTTCCCACAAATAAAGGTATCCACCTTTACTGGCTTCAGTTGTACTCCTGTACATCTTTTTTCACCTCAGCTCTGAGGGGCTTATTTTTTTCATCTCTTTTTGTTTCTTCGCCTCAAGTTTGAGGGGCTCACAGTTTCATTTTATTTTTTTCTTCCCCTCAGGTTTGAGGGGCTTATCTTTTCGTTTATTTTCTTCACCTCAAGTTTTTGAGGGGCTTAACTTTTCCTGGCCCTTCCCATCAAATGGGTAGGCCAGTAGGTTCCATGTTGACTTCACAGCTGTTTTACAGCTTGTTCCACTTCATCATTTCGCATTCTGCTGACAGGTATCTTCTCTTGGCGTACTCCAAGATCTTCAGAGCCCTACCTGCCCAAAGCTCTGAGGTTGTTCGTTTTAAGATAACTCCCCCGCATATAATGGCCATTCTACGATAGGGGAGCATGGTGCTTGGTTCATTGGCCATAATCCAGTTTCTGGTTTTGAATTGGCTAGGAATTGGCTTCAGTTGCTCTATTTCTTGGATTCCCTGCTTTGTTAACACAACCGTGTTTTTTGTTCAATATCTTCATCACATTGTCTGTGGCGTTGTATTTTGGCTCTACTGCAACTGTTGATGGGTGATCCTGTGCTCTGACCCACACCTTTTGTCCAACCTCAAATGAAGTGATGGAGGCTGGTTGTTCCTCTTTAACCTTGAGGTCCCACTACTTTCCAGCATGTGAAATTGACGTTGGTTAAGCTCCTCACCGGGGAAGGGTCTTCCAACTCGACGCCTGTCATTCAAGGGTTGCCTTACTTCCACAGTTTTAGTGCTCCATTCTTTGGTATTTAGCATTTTTAGCTATCCAATTTTTGGGCTAAACCTGTGGCTCTTTCTGCAACTTTGTTGGCTTGAGGCGTGGGGGGCAGTGAGAAAACATATCACCCCAAAAGTCTGACACTAGTGATCCACTTGTAGGTTGTGACAGTGTGTCCCATCATCAGCTCTCAGGTCCTTTGGAAAGCCCAACGACCCACAGAATTATTTCAGCATGATAGCAACACCGTTGCCTTCTTGTTTTTCTTACTGTTAACAAGTGCCACCCGTGACACCTGTTAGCTTGTTCATCCACTCGGTACCCGTACCGTCCTGAGGTTGTATTGACCAAATACCACACAGTCCTGTAGTACCTTGCGAATTTGCTTCATTGGAATCCAGAGCTCCTGAATCTCCAACTCCTCTTGTGTCTAGGTTTGTACGCCTGCATGACCTAGCCTTCTATGCACGCCATGCACAACCTCTAACATGTACTCTCTTGTGGGACCCTCGGCCCGCCGGGGTTTGTTCCCACTCTCGATCGACAAAACGATTTGACTTTGTTGTACATAATGATCCACTTCTTCATTGCCCTGCTAATAGTTTCCTTCTTTAGTGTGGGATTTTGGTGCTCCTCCTCTGCTGTAGATTCAGCCTGATTTCAGCTATTTTCTTCCACAAATCATGGTGAGTCACCTCTTTTCCCTTAGCACTTTCAAATCTATTTTCTTCCCAATGGATAAATCCACTTTCAGGGCTTGTGCACAGTGATTACTGTTGGTCACCACTCGTGATGTTTTTATTTTTCTGTGAGTTAGTTCAAGCAATCCTTCCAGTACTGCCATAACTTCTCCAGTCAGAGCATTTCCTGGCACTCTCTCCCTTCTATTGGGTGTATGGTTTTCGGACCTATATTTCCGCAGTTGTTTTAGAATCTAGCCACAGAGGCTGACTTAATGATTTGCTTCAACTTCTCTTTCCCAGCCGGGGAGAAGTCGCTCTTATACACTCGTTGTTCTGTTACTTCGGGGATATTTTTAGGTTTTTGTACGGTCCTGTTTGCCAATTGAACCATATGGTGTCCGATTGTCTTTAGGTTTCTGCGGGTCATAGACACCTCTGCCCCAGAATCTATCAGGTAAGGTTTTCCATCCGCTTTGGCATAGATTTACCGTCCCAATAAGCATTATCTAGGGTGACCCGCAACCTTTCGGCCATTATTCAGCTGGTCCCCCAACCCTTCTCAGTCGGAATTCACGAAGGGCCTTTCTTTCATCAGGGGTCATTTTAGCATATTCTTTTGAGGGCACATAGTCGCCCCATCTTTGACGAGTGGTGTTAGCTGCTGGGGCTTGAAATCTTCCATGTAGTTGGTCCCCATTTTTTGGATTTGACTGGGGTCTCGGGGGTCGTTCCTTACGCCGTGGCCCTGACTGTCTTTGATGCCCCCTGTGTTGATCATGTTGTTGTTGTTGAGCCCTATGGGCTGCTTTTTGCTTTCTTGGGTTTTGTTTCATCCCGTCTTTTCTCTTTTCATCCCAACACAGTTGTTCTAGGTCACCAGACTTTACTGCTTGATCGATCTTGAGGACCAAGGTCTCACCGGGCATCCCAATGAAGGTCACTTCTCTTGTCCTTCCCCTTACTACCACTCTTAGAGCCCCAACATCTCTTTCTTGAGGAACTGTTCGTCTGAGTCGATTCCAGACTGATGTGAGATGTTGTCCTCGATCCATGCGTGCTCTCACCTGCTGGATTTGAGAATCCTCCGTCGTGGTAGTAGATACCAGCTCGGGCTTTGGTTCAGTTGGATCGTTCATTTTGGACTGGTCCTCCAGTCCTACTGGTGCCACCTCTGTGGCCATTTTTCGTTTTTGTCGTCTCGAGTCGGTATGTTTTCAAAGCCGATTGACTTTATGTCCCTGATCCTGGGATGAAAACAGACCTGCTGCTAATCTTACACTTGATCTGTGATCAGCAGACCATTAGTAAGCCCTATGTACCCTGCTCCACTGCTGTGGAGTTAAAAGGTACTCAACTGGTAGCTAGCCCAGTAACTACAACTCCTCTACCCTAGGAGTGTTGTGATTTGGCGCTTGTCAGTCCACTGACGCACGTCTTGGTATCTTGAGTTCGTTATGCTTTGAGCACGTTTGACTCCATGTCAATTCTACGCGAGTGAGGCAAGCCGCAGGACCTTGCAACAAGTCCTCACTCCAGCCTACTCCAGTAACGGGTCCTTTATCTTTTATCCTTGCACACGAGTATTACCCGATATGTCTCCAGATCAGTTAGGATTAAGGCTGAGATGAGGTAATTCAACCAGACTGTTACTGTCTCCGAATCTGCATGTCATATCCTCGTTTCACTCCGCAGAAAGCTTGACTTAGCAGAATGGAGTCAGATCGTATCTCACGGAGAAACATGCATTAACGACAGCTTACCTCTTGTAGATAGCAATTGTTATCCGCCTGGTTAGCTTTGGAACCCAGGAAAATAAGGTTCCAGGATATTGTTTATCTCTTGTGGCTAATAAAACCATTCAAAACCTCCAGTGATATTGTTGTTATCTTTGAACCAAGTTTCCCATCATTTAATACTCAATGAAAAAATCCAAATTTGTACGTTTTATGTTTCTTTAATTAATAGTTGCAGGGGGTAACAGCATAAGCACTTCTTACTACAGAAAAGATTTCATCAGGTTACATGACTTGCATTTAAAGAGTTAAAAGATTCAACAACTCACCAAAGGTGTCTTCCACACGCTAGGCTTTTAAGGTGTTTTCAGCTCAATTGAATTGAGTTGTAATCCAATGAATAATTTGTATAATCTTCAAAAATGTTGGTTTATTCTACAATAATCTGATTCCAATTAAATATGTTTAATCCATCCAGGTAATCTTGTTGTGTTCCAATTTGTGTTTTTATTTCCACCAGGAAAACTTGTTTTATAATCCCATCAGGAAATCTTGTTGTTTTTCTACAGAAAAACCTCCAGGTGATGCTGTTGCACTCCAGTCAGAAGTCTGCACTCCAGCAGACTGGACAAATCTTTGTTTAATCCCACCGGGAAGGGCTTGTGTTTTTAATCCTCCAGGAAACTTTGTTTTATAATCCCATCAGGAAATCTTGTTGTTTTTCTACAGAAAAACCTCCAGGTGATGCTGTTATGTTAAAAATCCCAGCTTTAATCCATCAAAACTGTTGCATTCCATAAAAAATCTAGTAATCCTTTTAGGCAAACCAATTATTCCACAAAAGTGTTATATCCATTCAAAAATGTTGTAATCCTTCATTTGTTTTGCGGTCCTGATGAAAAGGCCTTCCTTAGCCGGCCGGAGCCTAAAAAGTACGCCGTGTACCCTTATCAAATACTACGAAACCTCAGGCCTCAGAACACAGACCTGGAATCTTCCAAAATGTTGATACCGTGTACAAGACTCCCTCTAAATTCCTTTTATTCTGTTGCTGACAGAAAGGAAGAAATCCTTAATCCGGAGCCTAAAAATGGAACATAGTGTACTTACAGAAACAACTCGCCCGTTGCACTCTTGACTCTCTACTTTAATTCATCAAAGCTTGTAGTTCTTTCCACAAGATTCTTGGTTCTGTCCAGTTGATGAGGTACTTTCAGCAGGATGGAGATAAAGAGTACACCGTGTTTTCTCAGTTCTCAGTCCAAGGCCAGTCAGCCTTCAGTGGGCAGATCCTGCTCCGGGGTCGGTCTCGGATGACCCAAAACAGTAACTTAATTAATAGTTGAATTGAATCAAAAAGAATTTGTTTGTTCCACAAAAAATCTTTTCAAATCAGGTGAAATAGTATTCCACAGAAAAGCAGCTTTTAATTAATCAAAGCTTGTTGTGCGGCGCGGATGAACAAGGCTTTCAAAGTAGGCTGTGACAAGAAAGAACATCCTGTTCTCTCAGACTTTAAACAATCAGTCCTCCATGGCCAGGTCTCCGCGCTGATGTCTTCCTTCACATCAAGGGTTCAGAAAAATAGTATATTCCTTTAAATGATGTTTAATCCATCATTTTATTCTGTGGTGCTGACGAGAGACCTTCCGAAGCAGGCCGGAGACTAAAAATAGAACATTGTGTTCTTTTAGACTGTAAACTACTTTACGCCTGACCTTCGATGTACAAAACTTCCACCAAACTCCCTTCAAGCTTCTGTGTTACTGATGAAAGGTCCTTAATAGTAGGATGGAGGAGATACAGGAGGCTTTTTTGCTGTTATATTAAATTTGATTTAATTTTAATCCTTTGGACAAGAACTAGGGATGATATTTCACAAAAAAGCAGCTTTAATTCATCAAAACTTGTTTATTTTCCATCATCTGTTCTGCGGTACAAACAAACAGGGCTTCAGAAGCGGTGTTCCCTTAGCTTAAACAAGCTGATAAGCCAAGACCCGTCATAGCAGATCCCGATGCCGCAAAGAGCACTTCTTTTGTCCAGGAGTACTCTCTTTTTGAATTAATCCAATCTTCTTAAAGTATCCAGCAAATTCAACTAATTCTTCATGACTTCAGCAACTTTAGCAAACTGTATTCCATAATTATTGTTGAATCTAATCAAGAGATGTTGTTTTGTTCCACAAAAAATATTTTCAGATCAGGAAAAGTAGTATTCCACAAAAAGCAGCTTTTAATCCATCATTGGTTCAGTCGAACCGACGAGAGGCCCTCAACAGCAGAGCGGAGATAAAAAGGTACACCTTGTTCCCACCTAACGTAAACAGCCTTGCGGCAGACCGTCAGCGTTCGGTTCTCCCAAAATTCATTTAATTTTTCACCAAACAAAGTTATCCTTGTGACTGACTTTTCTTTATGCAGGAAGAGGCTTTTTTGCTGTCATAATAATTTTAATATAAATTTAGTTGTGGATAAAACTGGGAATATATCCTACCTTTTTTTGTCAGAAAGTGCCACAAGGGATTTCCAAAAGAATAGGAAATTATTCCATCTCTGAAGCCAGTCCAAATTGTGAAGAAATAAAAAATATTCCAGGCTGAGGAAAAGGGTCTCTTTGTCCAAAAAAAATCCCTTTTTAGAAAATCCTTATTTCTTCTGTTCGGTTTCCAGAGAGCGTCAGTCCATAATCCACAAGAATTCTTTCGAAGTCGAAAACTCAGCAAACTTCTCTTCTCAAACCTCCTTATTTATCCTCTAACAGGGGACTTCAGCCCCCACTTACAGACGCTATGTCATTTTCTTACTTTTTCATTGGTTATTGGTGAGGTAACTTTTTCCACCTCCTCCACCCTCTCGGACTCTGATGATCTAATGCTGTTTCAACTCTCAGCCCTCCCTTCGCATGAAAACTCTGGTCACCTTTCACCTACATTCTCAACTTTTACCTATATTTACTCAAACTGTGGAAAAACCACTTTTTTAACGTGTTGTGTAATGTTCACAAACTATTTTCAACACCCAGCGGTGGGGCACCTGTTGGTTTGCTGTGAATCTTAAAAGAAAACATGTAAATCACATCATTATACTCACAATACTATAATCATGCATCTTCAGTTAATTACTTGACACACACTTCCCATATTCAATCACTTATCACACTTTGTTTCATATAAGAACACTTTTTTTATATAATTATATGTGTTTGATTTAGAAGTGAACTGTTTATTAAGAGCCTTAAAAACTCCTCCGCAGCTCTTCCTCTGTGAGTTTGTAAAAGTGTGCACTTTTTTATCTCATCTGTTCATCGACTTCAGCTCGGCATTCAACACCATCATCCCCCAACAGCTCATCCATAAACTGGACAGTCTGGGGCTGAACACCTCAATGTGTAACTGGCTGCTAGACTTCCTGACCGGGAGACCACAGACAGTACGGATCGGGAGTAACACATCTAGCACCATCACATTGAACACAGGGGCCCCACAAGGATGTGTGCTGAGCCCCCTTCTATTCACCCTGCTAACACACGACTGCACACCATCGTACAGCTCCAACCACTTCATCAAGTTTGCGGACGACACAACAGTGGTAGGTCTCATCAGCAACAACGATGAGACGGACTACAGGAACGAGGTGAGCCGCTTGGCCTTGTGGTGCGGACACAACAATCTCACTCTCAACGTGGAGAAGACAAAGGAGATTGTCGTGGACTTCAGGAAGAGGGATGCACAACATGCCCCTCTGACCATCAACAGCACCGCAGTGGAGAGAGTGGACAGCACCAAGTTCCTGGGAGTGCACGTCTCAAAGGACCTGTCCTGGAGCAGGAACACTGCAGCACTGGCCAAGAAGGCTCACCAGCGCCTCTACTTTCTCCGCAAGCTGAAAAGGGCTGGAGCTTCAACCTCCATCATGTGCACCTTCTACAGGGGAGCCATAGAAAGTGTCCTGACAAGCTGCATCACGGTGTGGTTTGGTGCATGCACTGCATCCTGCCGCAAGAGCCTCCAGCGCATCGTGAAAGCAGCTGAGAAGATCGTCGGCACCTCCTTGCCCTCACTGCAGGACTTACACAGCAAACGCCTCACTCGGAAAGCCCACTGCATGGCAGGTGATCCCACACACCCACTACACAGCCGCTTTAGACTGCTGCCATCAGGGAGGAGACTGAGGAGTCTCCAGGCTCGAACCAGCAGACTGAGAGACAGCTCTGTTCATCAGGCAGTCAGAATGCTAAACACTCTGCCTGCTCTGCCTCCCCTCCCATTTGAACTGCCTTAACACAAAAAACTTTCTCACACATTACCACTCAACACAAAGATTTTAACACTGGACTCTGTGTCATCAAACGGGTTATTCACTAAACTCTCGGTCATGTGCTCATTCAGTTTGCACTACTTCTCATATTTGCACTAATGTTTGTATTACATTACTGCCTATAGTCATACTACTGTTTACATTCACTGTTTACATTTATTAATACTGTTTACATTTATTACTACTGCTTTACATTTATTATTACTGTTTACATTTACACTACTTTTATCTACACTACTGCAGATACATATACAGCATTCTCTGACTAGCCTTATCTAAGGATGCCAAATGTGCCTTATGTGCCTTACTTCATATGCCACTTTGCCTATATACCAACATCAACTACCTCATACATATACTGTGTACATTAACTTATATGCTGCTGTGCCACTCTTTGCAAATGTCAACGCTAGAAACTTCAGTTTATTTTATAGATATACGTTTTATACTTTTTATACTACTATGCAAAAACTCAGGACAGTATTACACTTTTATTATTTCATTTTATGCTTATGTTCATTGGGTGTTTGGTGTTTTAGGGGTGTTTGGTGTTTCAGTGTTGGTGTAAATTTTCATACTTTTATACTATTATGAAAAAACTCAGGACAGTGTTACACTTTTTTACTTACTATTTTATGCTTATGTTTATTAAATGTTTTAGTGTTTAGTGTTTAGATGGTTACTGTTGCACCGAGGGACTGAGAGAAACACAATTTCGGTCCTGTGTATGTCCTATACATATTGCAGTTCTGACAATAAAGTTGACTTTGACTTTGACCTATTTTTCTGCTCCGAGCAGACCTCAGCTGTTTATCTATGTGTGTACGTACGTGCGCGTGTGTGCATGTGTGTGTACTCTGTCTGGTGAGAGGCCGTATGTTTAGGTAAATATGAGGCCTGCTCCAATCACTTACTACCTAAATCACCCTAAATAATCATATATTACCACAATCCTATGGACTAGTTCTGTATGACATCAACACAGCAAAACCAACAGCAGAAAGGTTTCCCTCTGCTACCTTCTTGCGTTCTTATCTACTTGACCTAATTCTGTTCAGGACTCCTCCTGGGCCTGAGTGAACATGCATATATGACCTTTGCTGTGCGCAGGCATAGCAAGGCTTGCTGTGTTACTACAGAGGACAGAGCACGTTCTATCTAACTAACCACAAATAACTATAACAGGTTTAACTAATAATGTTTGTTCAAACCACAAAGACGAGGCACCAGAATACAAACAAAAGTTACAAAGCATACTCCATGTTTCCTCTGTCAGTAAATTAAAAATGCCATGATTAGAACCAAGGTTTAAAAACCATATATAAAAATTGTGTTTCTGTACACCCTGTACTCAGGGCCTGTGAGTGATCATATATGTGTTATTAATCTGGTTGTGTATGTGTGTGCGTGAACGTGAATTTGCTGTGTGTCTTAAGTCAGTCTGTTTTCAACATAAAAGTCCTGCACACTTTGACACTGTAAGTGTGAAAACTTTTTCAAAAGTCTGTAGATGATCCAGAATGTCTCTGACAAAGTTCTGATAACAGTTAAAAAGAGAAATCCCTGGTTTTAGCTACTCTCCATTGGCTCCCTGTCAAATTCAGGATAGAATTCAAAATCTTACTTCTAACCTACAAAGCTCTCTACAACCTAGTTCCATCTTATATTACAGATCTTATTGGTCCACATTTTCCTAAAAGAGTACTTCACTCTCAGACTGCAGGTTTACTTGCAGTTCCTAGAGTTTCCAAAAACAGAATGGGAGGAAGATCTTTCAGTTCTCAGGCTCCTCTCTTGAGGAACCAACTT
This sequence comes from Garcialebias charrua, assembly GCA_038048925.1. Classification (NCBI taxonomy): domain Eukaryota; kingdom Metazoa; phylum Chordata; class Actinopteri; order Cyprinodontiformes; family Rivulidae; genus Garcialebias; species Garcialebias charrua. The sequence goes on along the minus strand of JBBPBX010062295.1, from coordinate 2,911 downwards.
CCAGTTTCTGTCCATGAGACTGACCCATTGTCCAGTTTTAAGACTGGGCTTAAGACTTTCCTCTTTGATAAATCCTATAGTTAGGGTTGGCTTGAGCTTCCTGAGCTATCCCTTAGTTATGCTGCTACAGGCTTAAGGATCCCACATACTCGGGCATACTTCACTCCGTGGAGGTCCGCGTGTACCAGATTAGACTCAACGTGGTTTCGAAGCGGGCACCCACAGGGCATATCCGCACAAAGCTCAATTTTTACAATCACTGATGCTTACTCGGTGTCACCCAATAATCTGCTGGCGACGGACTGTTTCGTATGTGACAACAATGTATTAAATTCCCCTTCTTCATTCCTGATCTGGAATGTTTTTTTGTTTTTGCAAACTGCCAATCAATCAAGTAGTTGTGTCAGCAAATGACCAGTCGGCAATCTCCATTTGTCCCAAAGGTAAAAGCCCCTTGTCTGCAGCTCTGGTCTGCAACCCATCAGGGTGTACACTCAAGTATGAAGTCTCAACCGTCTGCAGACAGTGCGCACAGTGTCCGTGTGGCTCACTGTGTACACCCAGTTTACTAGAGTATGTGGGAGCCTTAAGACTGCTAGAGGACAAATGTCCTCTCTCTGCTGATGTCTTTACTTGCTCTATTCTTTGTGGGATTCCTGGTTTTTCTGTCCGTTTGTCACTCTTCATTCCACAGCCAATCACTCAACTCACCACACATGCTGCCAGTCTGAGGAGGACTGCTGACTCACCTATTTAAGCAGCTGCCAGACACCTCTTCAGCGCTGGGACATCTTCCATTCGGACCTTCCATGGGCCTGACTCCTCTGGTCTTCTCTAAGATGTCTTCATCCACGGGTCTCATCCTCTGTGGATTATTACACCGTCCAGCTCACCAGCTCCTCTCTCCAACGGGACTCTCTCTCTCCACTGACTGCAACCCCAGGAATCCCTCCTTCTACTCTCCTCCAGAACACCTCCTGCAAAACAAAGTAAGAACTTCAATTCTTCAACTCAAGATCCAAAACCATCATATTACCTACGGATATATACTCACCAACTCTCTCCCCTTCCTTTGCAGCTGCTCAAGTACTTTTTGTCTGCACTGTAAATAAACTCACTAACCTTTTGCCCTGCCTTGTGTCCTTACTTCCTTGGTCTGCTATTTGGGGTCAACGTTAAACCAAACCTGATAGTATGTCCCAGCCAATGGACCCCCCAGGCACGACTGAGGAAGTAAGGGACCAGTTTGGGTCAACATTACAGCAGATTGTCACTCAGCAGCAAACCACCCAAAAGAACCTTCTGCAACTGGGGAGCATGTCTTCCCTACAGAAGGAGTTGTCAACTCAAACAAAACCAAATGAAGTTCCTTGTAAGGAACCAGACGTTCGTCCTTCGGAGTTTTTTTGAAGGTAACACACGAAAATGTGACGGCTTCATTCTCCAATGCGAGTTGGCTTTTAAACGAGCTCCAATTACCTACAACTCTGACTTTGCTCGCATTACTTACATTATAAGTGCACTGAAGGGTGAGGCGCTCCAATGGGCACAAGACTTCCTCCGTCGACGTCCCGTCAACCGTTTGTCTTACTCCATGTTTTTGAAGAACTTTCTCCAGGTGTTTGACCACCCTCTCCAACAGGAGGAAGCGGCCCAAAAACTGTTTACCTTACGCCAAGGAGGGGAAACTGTGGCGAAGTTTGCAATACACTTCCGCATCCTCGCTGAGGAGTCCGGATGGGTAGGAACAGCACTCCGTAGCGCATTCATTAAAGCTCTAAACCGCCAGATAAAAGACAAGCTAATTACTGGGGAGATTCCTTCCGACCTAGACGACGTAATTGCCTTGGCCATCCGCGTTGACAACCGTGTACAAGAGAGCCAACTCGAGGATGACTTCAACTCCCGTGAGTCTCTCGCTTCCGGAAGTTCCGCCCTCACAGCTCCCGAGTCTTTTCCCGAAGCGGAGCCGATGCAAATCGGAAAGACCCGAATCACCCCTGAGGAGCGACAGCGACGTCATGAGGCCAAAGCATGCATGTATTGTGGAAAGCAAGGACACGTAGTAAAAACATGCAGTTTACTGCTAAAAGCCAACGCCCGCCAGTAGGTAAGGGGATACTGGTGGGTACAACTTCTCTTTCTCCTAAAAACTTGTCCTTGCCTTTGATTCTCTGTTTGAACTCTGTTAATCATCCCATGCAGGCATTACTCGACTCTGGTGCAGAACAGAGCCTCTTCAGCAGAGATCTAGTGGACAAACTACAGATTCCCACAACCGGTTTGGACCCATTCATTCCTGTCACCGCCATCAAGGGACAACACATTTCGTCCATCTCTTTGAAAACATTAAAGATTAAATTTGTTGTCTCAGGAAATCACAGCGAGTCTGGTGAGTTTTTTGTTTTTGACTTGCCCACGTCTCAACTCATACTAGGATACCCCTGGTTAAAGACTCACAATCCATGTATTAACTGGACAGAGAACAGAATTGATAGATGAGGGGAGGAGTGTTCTTTAAAACGTCTCCATTCAGCCGTCTCTCCCAGTTCACCTCCTCCATTGGTAAAGGAAAAGATCGACCTAACCAACGTGCCCACCACTTACCACTCTCTGGCACCGGTTTTTAGCAAACAACAAGCATTATCCTTACCTCGTCACAGACTCTACGACTGCGCAATCGATTTACTTGCTGGTGCTCCACTACCTGCTAGTAGATTGTATAACATCTCAGGCCCTGAGAAGGTGACCATGACAGAGTATATTGAAGAGTCTCTTAAATCTGGTATTATCCGTCCATCCACATCTCCACTTGGGGCAGGTTTTTTCTTCGTCTCAAAGAAAGACAAAACCCTCCGTCCGTGTATCAACTATCAGGGTCTGAATCAGATCACTATCAAAAACAAATATC